>JAHKKF010528196.1:17447-31065 GCA_019740295.1 Labeo calbasu | reverse complement strand
TTTTTTGTATTATGGTAACTAATTATATAATAATAATAATAATAATAATAATAATAATAATAATAATAATGATGATGTTTTTAATCATTTTTCACTAATTATAAAATTATAATTTGAATAATAATAATAATAATAATAATAATAATAATAATAATATTATTGACAACAATACATCATTTTTATTATTTTTCACTAATTATAAAATTATACTTCTTATAATAATAATAATAATAATAATAATAATAATAATAATAATAATATAAAAAATTATGTTTGGATTTTTATATATAACTTAAGCTTATATATATACTATTACTTACTATAATTAACTATAATCTTTTAACTAATTATAAAAAAATGAAAACAAAAGCATATTACTATTGTAATAATAGTCTGAAACACACAATCGTGCAGACTAAAATAAGCCATATCTATTTATTTCAATTATTTGTCCAGTTCTATTAATTTACTTGATTTTATTTATTTTTTAAATATTTATTTTTGCCAATTTTTTCTTAATTAGGATAGGACAGCGTTTCAGACAGGAAGCCAGGTGGGAGAGAAAGAGTGGGGACGGGATCGGGAAAGGTCCTGGAGCCGGGACTCAAACTTGGGACGCCCAAAGTGCAATGGCTTCATGCCGGCGTACCGCCCGGGAGGCTATTGGCGCTGACTTGATTTTTACATTTTCTTTTCTTTAACTCACGAATCCCCTGTAGTTTCATCACAAACCCTTGGGAAACCGTGGCCTGTTTTAACTCAAATCAATTTTTCCATGCCCATGTATTTGCTTATGTAACTATATGAAAAGTAGAATAATGTACAGTCATCTAATGCTAATTCCAAAACCCCAAAAATTACAGATCCAACACACCCCATGCTTTGCATTAAGGTCTTGATCACTCTTGTATAATCAGATGATAATGACCGGCTGACTGTATATTACCATTACTATCAGTAACAGATTTACAAAAGTTCCCCTAAGGAACAAGTCATTTGAAAAAAGAAAAAATAAGAAATCTGGTGTTCATTTACATTTATTCATCGCTGTGAATCTCTATGTGGGATCTGCATGAGAGTCGTGTTGTCCCTCAGTTCAAACATCGGCCTGTTTAAGCTGACTGAGAGCCAAACTGATGCCATCAGTTTATACAAAGAATGTATCTCACACTGTCAACTACCAAAGCTAATGAAATCGCAATGACAAGGCTGACTCAGTGAGTAATCTAATATGATATTCATGTAACTGAATAAAATCTGTGTGCAGATCGTATCTGTCATTGTTTGTCTCTGGGTGGGATCCCGTCCCGTTTTACCAATGCTGACAAAGGAAGGTGACACTTCTACTACGCTATGTTCTACAGTACATCCACGCTATGCTAAATGGCATATGGCCTGATTAGTTTCGCTAATTAGCCCTATCTCATATCTACTGCACCCCAAAGCTAATGACGTTGGGAGAAAATATTTTCATGTGGCATCTTTTCATATTCATGTCTCAAATTCTCCACTTTGCTGATTGGAGACTTCAATAAGGGACACGATACTGTCATCTTCCTCCCTTGTCAGAGCGATTAAATTCATTAAAAGCTCTTCAAGTAATTGCGGCTCATCTACAGCAGAGCAAATATTCAATTAATACAGACAATTTAATAACTGTGATTCCCTCAATCCAAAGCACATAACCTTGATGCATGTCTGCGCTTGATTAATTGGTTTTCTATTCTGAGGTCATTTTAATTTCCTTTAACTATTCATTAGTCCATTTATCATGCTGTGGAGAGAGCCTGGCAATGTAAACTCCACTCTGACAGAAACTCAAACACGTATAGTGTGACTTCAAACACACTTGAACTCTTCATCAAAGTCCAGCATTGTTGAAACCAAAATATCCGTGTGGAAAAAAATGATTTATCTAACATTCTCCAGGACATCAGAGGACAGGTGTTTCTTGGCTTTGTGAAAATCAAAACTTTTGTCCTTAGGGTTCAACTCATGCAGTTCAAGTAATATTAAGCAAAAATCTGGTCAATTGGCTTTAAACATGCCACTAAAAATGGCAAAAATGGCAAACCCCTTTCGCTATTCTTCTAAATGACAAAAAATAAATCCAACTAATTATTTCATAAGACTTGGCATGTCAAGAGTGCTTTGGCCAAATTACCATGCAGTGGATTATTATCCTTCTCTCTCTGTCTGATTCGCTCTCTAGTCATTGACTGATCTGTACGAGTATGAATCTCTTCGTCTAGTGCCGCCACATGCACAACCTCAGTTACCCGCTGCTGATGCCTTTGAAGAGAGGATTTATTAATATGCAAAACATGCCATTCTCTCTCCATTGACAAACAAAAGCACTTTTATGTGGTTAGTTGATGCATAACACGCGCATGGATTTTTTAATGTTTAATTCAAAGTGTTGCCACTTCTTTGTAAACGCCTGTGAAACGCCAGTGAAAATTGCGCCCCTCCTCCCTATTGTATATACACTGCCATTCAAGTTTGGGATCAGTAAGATTTTTAATGTTTTGTTGTTGTTGTTGTTGTTGTTTTAATGAAGTCTCTTACGCTCATCTATTAATTTGATCAAAAATACTAAAAAAAAAAAAAAAAAAAAAAATGTAATACTGTGAAATATTATTGCAATTTCTAATATTGGTTTCCTATTTTAATAATATATTTTAAAATATAATTATTTCTGTGACACAGTGCTGAATTTTCATCAGCCATTACTCCAGTCTTTAGTCTCACATGATCCTTCAGATCATTCAAATATTCAGATTTATTATCAGTGTTGAAACAGTTGTGCAGCTTAATATTTTGTGATACCTGTGATACTTTTTTCTTTGATTCTTTGATGAATAAAAAGATAAAAAAGTACAGCAGAAGTCTTTACTATCACTTTTTATCCATTTAACACATCCTTGCTGAATAAAAGTATTAATTTCTTTTTTTACAAAAAAGTACTGACCTCAAACTTTTGAATAGTCAAAATTTCTATTTTGATTGAACACTGTTCTTTTTAACTTTTAACTTAATCCTGAAAAAAAAAATCACAGTTATAAGCAGTAAAAAAACACTGATAATATATCAGCATATCAGAATGATTTCTGAAGGATCATGTGACACTGAAAACTGGAGTAATGATGCTGAAAATTCAGCTTTGCTTCACAGGGATAAATAATATTTTAAAGTATATTAAAACAGAAAACTGTTATTTAATTTTTTTTTCTGTATTTGATCAAATAAATGCAGCCTTGATGACCATAAAATAAAACAACAACAACAACAACAACAACAACGACAACATTAAAAATCTCATTAAAAAACTTTTGAACAGCAATGTATAACTAGTTCATTTTAAAAAGTGCCAAACCATCACAAATGATATAAGGTCAAAAACGAATGCATAATACTAATAAAAATGCTGTTTAAAGTGGAGTTTTGCATGGCATGCTGCAGGGTATCAGCTACTGTAAAAAACTATGGAAAACAGTCGATATCAAGCTATGCACCATAATTTACTGTCCAAACCATTCTGAATACAGCAAAACCACTGACCTAGTTGCATTTTTTAACTAAAGTGGCATTTTCACAGTTGATCATGGCACTTTGACACTAGAAACAATGTTTACTTTTCTCAGGCAGCTCATCGCACTGACACTGCAGCCATGCAGACATCACATATGACATGGTTTACCTTTCGTCCGCCAGTGTTGAGCCTCAGTGGTGTCAAGAAGGGATCGAATATCATATGGCTCGTCTCAATGTTGACTGGAGATTGTCTCTTCCCCACAGAACACAGATTCCAGGCAGAATTTACAAGCCCCCAGAACGATGGCACTGCAACAGGATAAAATAAATAAATAAATAAAAATACACGATGATACTTACTGTAAGAAAAACGGATCATTTGTTTATAATAAGCAGACAGTCTTAGAATGAATTTATAATTAATGGATAAATGAATAAAT
The DNA here is from genome assembly GCA_019740295.1 of Labeo calbasu. Taxonomy (NCBI): domain Eukaryota; kingdom Metazoa; phylum Chordata; class Actinopteri; order Cypriniformes; family Cyprinidae; genus Labeo; species Labeo calbasu. The sequence goes on along the minus strand of JAHKKF010528196.1, from coordinate 27,091 downwards.
AAATAAGAGCCACAGGTTATTTATTTGTGGATGTAATAATTATAAACTACAAGATAATATTTAAAGGGGTCATCAGATGCCTATTTTCCACAAGCTGATATGATTCTTTAGGGTCTTAATGAGAATCTATAACATACTTAAATTAAAATTTCTCAGTGGTAGTGTAAAAAACACCCTTTTTACTGTCAAAACCAGCCCTGTTCAGAGGAAGCCACTCTATTGCATGTTCCTTTAAATGCTAATAAACTCTGCTCACCCCGCCCTTCTCTTCTGTGGAGTGACGAGCCGGTCTGTTTACTTTAGCCGCAAAACTTGCTAACTAGCACATTATAAAGAAAGGCGATTTGCAAAGATGCATAAAAACCCTTATACTCACTTCTAAATGGCCGGGCGCATTTCTTTCAAACACAAAAATAACATTAATCCTCTGCGTCTTCAGCGGTTCAGATGATGGGAGTAAATAATGACTGCTATGATCATTATTACATCCAACAACAGAACACCTCAGTTGCTCAATCATAGACATTCTTGTCAATTCTCAAGCCGTTTTGATTTTCTGAGCAGTATGATGTCATATTGCTCAGGCCCCACCCACGACCACAAACAGACTGTCCCGTATTAGCATATTTTCACCCTCAGTCAGCTGTACACCATCCACCATTTTCTCTGCACTCGACAACGTCTTTTTAAGCAATGCAGGTGTTTTGTAGTTGGATGTAAAAGTGAACACAAGAGTCATTTATTCCTGACATCGGAGTCACTGAGGATGCAGTGGATTCGTTTGGTTTTGATGGTAATGCGGCACTAAATACACAAACGATGGATAAGAGGGGCGGGGTGAGCAGAGCTCATTATCATTTAAAGAGACAGCACTGAAATGGGTCACTGTGAACATGTGAGTTAATATGAACCAAAGTACATTGCAGACATTTCATGAAGACCCTAAAGAATCATACCAAATTGTGGAAAATGGGCATCCGAAGTCCCCTTTAAATAAATAAAACGTTTCTTACAGCTGAAAGTAGTAGCACCATATAAAAGTGCGAATGATTAAGGGATATTAATGGGTATTAAAGAAATGATATTACTTTGAAGTACGCTCTTATTTCAGATAGTGTGTGTTAATATAATTACCAGCAATCACTGTTACAACTGTAACACTCTGACTTCTATTAATTTCAATTTTATGATCTAGTCATTCTTATTAAAAGCCTATTAATGGCTACGGCTCACAGCTATGGTTTCAAATGTCTCTTATATCAAAAAACGGCAGCTAGATTTGTAGCAGTCCATTGTGAAGAAAAATGTTAAAAATGTTACAACTGCCCCAGGTCTCCCTTTCTCATAACTCTTTGATACTCATAAGAAAGTCGGTGCAACAATATCCCTCTATTCTTTTAAATAACTTTATTCAACATCCGAGTTCCAGCAACCCATGACATTTTCAAGCAATTTAGACGATTTATACAAAGTGTTCGCCTTGGCATTTTCACAGCAATATGCTACATGCACCTCCAGCTGACAACCATTACATGAGATGATTGGCAGCCTGCAAAGCAGGATTCTTTATTAATAATTTATGAGCAGTCAGCGGCATGGTTAAGGACCTCCAAGCTTGCATCTTCTATTAAGTCAATTCCACTCCTGGAACATTTTGGTCGGGTGATTTGACCCAGTTGGCTTGGCAGAAAAGTGAAGACACGTAACTCAATTCATAATGTCTATCCCACCACAATGACATCAGCACTTCTGCCCTCGTTTCAGGCCTCCAAATAAGTAAAGACTATTCATAAATCACTGCTCCCATTGTCCTGATGCTGAGAGAAGCAGGTGGTCTCCACACCATATTTTTCATGTTGTGAGTCGCCATAATTTGAGCCTGCATTTTACCGAACAAGCACCACCTGCTGTTTCCTGTCATGTGAGCATTCATCAAATCTCCTTGAGAAAAGAATTTGACAAAGTAGCAGCGTGTACACACATTCGTACACTAAAAACAAACACAAACCCAGACACACGCGCACAGGACTTGTAATCTCTTCGACCCCCTAATGCTATGCTAAGAAGGCCTGCATATTGTTCGGGCACAATGCTTGATAAACAAAAGTGTGGCTCGACTGAGGCCACGACTGAGTAGCTTTGTGATTAATAAAAGAATACGGCTGGTTGGTGTGGTCGGCCACTGCTTCAGCGGTCTTAACTCAAAATTAACAGCCGGCTGCTATTCCACTCTCATTTCCTGGCATAAGAACTATTTCTGCGCTGGATGGTGCTGTGTAGAGAATGAAAATGGATTTAAAAAAACGTAGAGTCATCTCTTATTTAGGAAAGCGTTGAATTAGGTTGTAATGTCCTCCAAGATGCAGGCAGAAGAATGAGAAATAAATCAGATCCTTCTACATCAGTCACCGAAATGACAGGAAATCTATAACCGGAATGGGGCTGCAGTGTATGGAATCGATCCGCTAAACACAGGTGACATGTCATAAATGGTAAATACTTATTACCGATTGGTAGATCTAAAAGAACAACCAGAGTCAACAGCTTTTCCCCTTTGGTAATAAAACTGTATACACGACAAAGCTGAATCTTCACTTTAGAAACGCGGCATGTTGAAGACAGATTTAAAATATATTATCTGAATAAGCTGAATAAGTTTTTTGAACGCTTAAAGGATAGCAGTTAACATAGCACTGGAGGGGAAGATTTTCAGAGATTAACAACTAGTCTGTTCCTCACTCAAATTATTTATATATGGGTCAATGACGTGACGCCTAAATTTTCTGTCTGATTGCATTTTTTTTGGTTAACAAATGTGTAAAATGCATTAAAAAGATGCCATATATATGAAGTACCTCTCCTATGTATGAACCCACTTTAACTTTTCAAAAAAAGATTGTAATTTTTCTGTTATTCAAAGTGTCAATCATGTGGTTTGATTAATTTTCAAAAGTGTTTTGTAATCCTGTATAAAATTGCAATGCATTTGTATTTATATTTCCATCGTAATATACAAACTCTGTCTGATGATTTCCATTTTATGAAATATCATGCGGTGCGACCATCAAGAAACTACCATTTTGGGACTTTTATGTTGAAATCCATTCAAAGATAGGACTTTGCATCATATAGCAGTTTGCCAATGACCCATGGAAGCATCAAGCAGGTTTGTAAAACTTTCAGATCTGAAAAAAAAAAAAAACCTTTTTAACAGGTATGTAGTTACCACATTTGGATATCATATGGTATGTTTAAAAAAAAAAAAAACAATGACTATTAAGTTATTTCTACAAGTATTTATTTTTATTATATATTTCATAGTGACCTTTTGTGGGAAGCTAGCTTATTTTGTTTAGGTAGCCAGTTCTGTGCTTGTAAATTTGGACTGAATTTGAAATATTGTGTGGTGGGACCACTGCAGAGTGTTTTCTATTATAGATATATGCCCCAGATTGGCAGTTTGTGGGCTTTTATATTCAATTGATAGTTTATATACATGAAATACTTTATTTCAGTATCATTTTGAATAGATTTGTATGCAGTTTGGGTTATTTCAGATGGTTTATGTTTAATCTTTGTACAATATGAGAAAAAAAATGCAAAAAAACATGAATTTAGAGCATATAATTTTAGTTTGGCAATGTATTTATTAGTAATTTATTATTTATTTATTAATAAATATTTTAATCTATTTTACCATATTCTACTGCCAAGCAAAGTAAAATAAATGCTCGCCATAGGCCGCATGTTAATTCTGACCCTGCAGTCAAGCACAAACTTCAGATTTCATTTTCTACTGTAAGAAAGATGATCATGCTGTGATCTCAGAAATTAAGCCAGCAACCTCCCACTACCCTAAAGTGACCCTTCGCAAAGACCCACCTCCTTAGTTACTGTTGCTATGCACGACAAACCATGGCACTTTTATGCCGCACATCATGTTCTCATGCAGTGAAAAATACATCACTGAGTGAAGAGGACACTGACAACGCGCCAACATACAAGACAGAGCTGGTTACTTTTGGTATGAATTTTTCTTTCGAATTCAAACAACATCATCTTTACTAGTTACAGCACGAAATAAACATGAATGAACATCAGAAGGTATCTTGTTTCACCCATGAAAAGATGTCAATACACACCATTTTTTTAAGTCTAAGTACACCGACTTTAATCCAGTCTCCTATCTGGTTTGTTTGTCAGACAAAATGGCGAATTTGGTGTCATGCTTGGTCAGATCGCCTGTTAATCAAACTCCCGGCGGAGGGTCACTTGAGCAGCCAAGACTGGGGTTATAAAGAAGTAACTTGGGCTAAAGAAATGCCTGCAGTTAATGCCATGTGCTGCACTTTTCTCTTTAAATAGATTTTTACTGATATACAGCCTTTGTGTTATTTGGAGCGACCACTTATCATGGTGCGACCAAAAATAGGACTAACTGTATTAAAATAAAAATAAAAAATCTAATTTCTGTGTTTGAAATATGAATCACTCCTACAACATGCTTAAGTGAATGGTATTTTTAAAGCAGTTTTATGCAATTTACAGGAAAAATAAGTCTGCTAACTACATTTAAGAAGGCAACTCTGAAACTATAAAACGTAAATATGAGATCATTATTTACAAAAACTCAAAATAAATGCAAATACTTTGTTTCTAAACACTTTAATTACTGAGAACATCTTAAAATGTTAAGCATGTTATGGAAATGAATTAATTTCAATAGAAATCATGGTCGCACCACATGACTTTTTTTTTTTAGGCTATGGCCAATTCAATTCATCAAGATGAAAGAAAACACTTAAATCACTTAAATTTAAATTTTAATATGAATTTATGTGTACACAACATTCCTAATTTGAATAATTATAACAGATATTATTATTTTTTGCATTTTAAAATTGGCCTGTCGAAAATCCTTATACGCCAATGACCCATATCTTCAGAAGACTCACAATATAGTGTAATTTTTGGTGATTTTGCGTCCTTCAATTTTTTATACTACATGGCTTTGGAATGACATGAGCGTGAGTAAATATATTTTTGAATGCATGGTTTAATAGCTTCTCTCTCAATGTGACTGGACACATCAGAGCTGGTCTTTAAAAAGACAGAAGAGGCTGTTCTGTTTAATGACCTGTATAAACTCACTTAAAATTCAAACATCCACTTTAGTGCAAGGCTGCAAGCTTTTTATCTTTTAAGGCCTCAGGACACATGAAAGCTACACTGGCAATCAAAACTAACAATTAAAAAGGCTCAATCATGTGTATATAATAAGCATATACAGATCCATCTCAGTTCTGTCATCTCCATAAGGGATCTTTTTAAATAGCATACTGAGCACATTTAGCCGCTTATCCAGGACACTTAACTTGTAGTATGTATATGTTTCCTCTGAGGAGGCAAGGGAGGCAGTGCCTCCACAAAATATTGGATGAGACAAAAATTTGTTTTATAAAAAACAACACCAATGTGACAAAATACAATAAAAGGTATATAAATTACTTGTTTTTCTAAATTAAAATTGTCCAACAGTGACACAAGCAGGTAAAGTTACAGTGGGAGTCCGTGTCTACCTCACCTCCCCTGAGCCCACTGAGTTTTAACAAACCTGCCCTAAAGCATCCAGTGGGTTTGGAGGGGGTAATAAAGAATGAACCGGGGAAAGTCACGTGAGAGAAGACAACTCCTCCATTGTGATATGATTAGATATGACTAGTAATGATCAGCTATGATTGGTTCATACGATAAATCGTACCTCTTGTGGTGAGCAATATGCATTTAAAATAGTAAATATAGGAGAAATATGTCAGTCATTTATATGTGGCAAACTTCCTGCTGCCAGCTGGTAGCGCTATGCCTTATAACTGAATATTGGTATGTAGATGTTTTCAGGCAAGCACTTTTATCAAACATATGATGTTTGGTGCGGACTAAACATGGTATGCTTGAGTATAAAATATGACATATCCTGCTGCCAACAGGTGGCGCTGATTATAACAGAATATTGGCCTTTAGATGTGTTAAGGCCAGGATTCTTAATGAACGTGTGATGTTTGAGGCAGTTCGGACAAATTGTATGTTTAAGCTACAACACCTTTTCTCATGGTGAAACATCGACAACATTCAACCAGAGGGTTAAAGAAAACTCAAGATAATAATACATTTTAATTTATATAGCGTCTTTCAAAAACCCAAGGACACTTTACATAAGGTAAACAGAAACAAACAGAAATATACAAGTGTAGATCTTCGCAGTTTAATATTGCAAAGGCCTTTAGAGCAGTGTTTCCCAACTCCAGTCCTTGTGCCCCCCGCTCTGTATATTTCGTATGCATCTCTCATCACGTACGCCGTTTGTTCTATTCGATCGTAAGTGCCCTGCGAAGTGGACATCACTGAATATTCCGCCATGATTCCAATTCCGAATGAGTGTATGCGTTTCATTCAAAGGGTATTAAAGTGTGTGACACGTGTATTTAAATTGTTTTTATTTACAGACATATATGATGTCACATTTCACACTTTTCTAGTAAGTTTTGTCTGTGTGTGAAGACGCTGCAGGCAGTGGCGCAGCGCAAATCCATTAATGAATGTTCAGAAGTGAAGTAAACTTCAACGGATTTCCCCTGCTCAGGGAGTAGGGAGCAATAAACACTATGTAGAGATCATATCAATCGGAACACAGTTCATGAACATAGCACAGAATCAAGTGTTTTAAAACGTTTTAGAGACATGCAAAATATGCAGAGCAGGGGGCAAGGACTGGAGTTGGAAAACGTTGCTTGAGAGTAGATTAACCAAATATAATATTAATGTCAAATCTCTATGAGGAGTTCAATAGAGCGTAAAACATGCCAATTCCTGTTGCCAGCAGGTAGCACTATGGCTATAACTGAATATGGTCTTGGGCATGTGTTCAAGACAGGACTCTTATCAAACGTGAATTTTGGTGCAGATCAGACATTATATGCCTGAATTATATTAACTTCCTTTTTCATGCCGAAATATCGAAGTTTGTCAGGCTGCCACGGTCATGCCCTTCCAAGAAAATTTAAGATCTTCGCTTTAGATTAAACTGACCAAATTTGTTGTTGATATGTCAAATCTCTAGAAGGAGTTTAAATTTTAAGACTTCCTGTTGGGTTTCAGATTTCATACCGGGAACATTTTTGTAGGTACACTATAAAAAACTAAAAAACAATTTGTTGAGTCAGCTTAAAATAATTTGTTACCCTGCTGCCTTAAAATTTTAAGTTCAGTCAACTAAAATAAGTTTAGTCAACTTGAAATGTTAAGTTGTACTAAGTAACAACTTGGATATTTGTGTTTGCTAAACTTAACAGATGGGTAAGTAACCCAGCTGTCTTAAAATTTTAAGTTGATTCAACTCAAATATCTAAGTTGTCACTCAGTATAATTTAACATTTCAAGTTGAATAAACTTTGTTTTTTTTTGAGTTGACTGAACTTAAAATTAAGGCAGCCAGGTTACAAATTATTTTAAGTTGACTCAATTTTTTTTTTTTTTTTTTTTACAGTGTGCTGGTGTGTTACATGTGTCTACCCAGTTTCGTAAATGTATGTGAAACATAGCTCGAGGGGTACTTTATTGAAATTTTATAGGTGGCGCTATCAAGCCATTTTGCCACACCCACGTATGAAACCCATATCAGATGTCAAATTTTCACCATTGTTGGTTCGAGCATATTTTAGGCCCTCAAAAATGCAATTCATTTTGGAAAAGAATAATAATCTGAGCAATTCCAATAGGTTCCTCGCACTATCTGTGCATAGGCCCAAAAGACTTGAAAACAGGTGTGTGTGTGTTTGTGTGTGTGTTTGTTTTTGTGAGCATTCAGCTTGTTGTGACCAATGTTTCCAGAGCTCTGATGACTGATGATCTGAAAATAAGTTTATTATGAAAAACAACACCAGAACACCAGTTCATAAATTAGATATGTAATTGTTTTAAATTGTTAATGCCTTGATTTATTATTTTGGAATAAATGTAAAATACATAAAATACACTAAATTGATGAAGTTTATACTTTGTTTTAATAAACAGAATAGCCCATTAAATGTTAATTTAAAAACACAACATAGATTTTTATTCTGGTAGTTTAAGCAATGTTTAACCAATAAATTAGGACATGAATTCACATTTAATTAAAAAAGAAGAAAAAAAATAAAAATAAAAATGTGAGGACCGCTGCATGCCACATTTCTCTTTTTAATAAATTTTTAATTTTTAAATATGAAAGGACAAAGGTGAAAACATTCAATCATTACATTAATTATCCTCACAAAACATTTTTCTGTTTAGCCGTAATACATTATTTGACGTTTGTATTTACAATCCAAGCACAGGAAAGGTTTTGTTAATTATATCAAACCAAGGTCATTCACAATGTTATTCACTGACAGAGAGCTCCATCTATTCCCATGATCACAAGGGTTGGATCTTGTTCTTTGACATTAAAAAAGTGAAGAAGAAAAGACTAGCACTTGCAGAATAATTATTGCCTTCCCCTTTGTAACAGCTAAAGCCTGTGTTCTAGCCACCCTCAAGGTTTACTACAGTTCAGGGTCGAGCGAAGACACGCACAAAGACGACACACTTGCACCAATTAAGATGCCCATTAATTACTTCCATTCCAGATCTTGCCACAAAACCATAGAGCCTCTGCCCCAAGACTGCAGGAGAGTAGCTATGCGCTTACCATTCGAATGAAAGAAGCAGAAGTATTTTTTAAAAGAAGGGAAAAGGAACATGTGTGAAAAAGCAGTAAGTTTTGAAAACACACGGTGTATCCAGACATATCCCTGGGTATCTTGGATAAACATCAAAAACTACCGTCTGTTTTGATGTGCTGAAACATAATAATAATACTGCAGGAAAACAAACAGATTGGCAATAAATACATAAAAGGAAGGATGGGAAAATATCTTAACAACAAAACTGATGCTAAATGCTTGGAAGTTGCATTTAAACGTGTAACCTCTTCAACTAATCCTTCATCTTGGAGGCGGCAATGAAACTTCACAACAGGACTACATCGTGGGGGAGGGTTCATTACTTTCCCCAACATATGGTGAAAATGAAAGAAATGAAAACCCTTGGCTACCAGCTTTATAATGAAAACCCTTGGCTACCAGCTTTTTATCTTGAAGTAGTAAACAAGAAACCAGAGGAAAGTCTGGAAAAGGTAACATTAATAAGAAGAAATGTTTCTTAAGAACCAAATTAGAATGATTTCAGAAGACTGGAGTAATCTGTCATTGCAAGAATATTTAAAATATAGAAAGCAGTTACTTTATTTGACAAAAAAACATATTAATTTATATGCATTACATTTTTCAGCAACATTTTTATTTTTTTAATTATTAATTAGCAGTGATGTAACTGTGGTAAAATATTTTCAAAAATACACTACCAGTCAAAAGTTTTTGAACAGTAAGGTTTTTAATAATGTTTTAAAAGAAGTCTCTGCCCACTAAGCCTGCATTTATTTGATCCAAAATCAAATTAAAAGTAAAATGTTGAAATATTTTTACTATTTTAAATAACTGTTTTCTATTTAAATATATACTTTAAAGTTTATTTTAATCCTGTGATCAATGCTCAATTTTCAGCATAAT
>JAHKKF010528196.1:0-17397 GCA_019740295.1 Labeo calbasu | reverse complement strand
GGCTACTTGATCTGTAATGATCGGTATTGGCATTGGCCCTGAAAAACACATACGGTTGACCCCTCTTTCAAAATACTGGTTATCGGTTGATCCCTAGTTCACAATATATCGGTTTTCGGTCAACTTGATCTGTAATAATTGGTATCAACCCTGAAAAACACATTTCGATCAGCCCATAAGTTCAAAATATCGGTTATCTGTCTACTTGATTTGTTGTAATCAATATCGACCCCTAATAGAAATGTCTTCTTTTCCCTCTTTTGCTTTTGGAACAATTGCAAATATAAAAGTTGTATTTGTTGTAGTTTCAATTTATGACTAGAAATTAAACGTAACAAAATGTGAAAATGGTATCAATATTTAAATCTTTTGTAATAATATTATTACAAAAGATTTAAATATTGATACCATTTTCACATTTTGTTATGTCAAATTTTATTGATATTTACTTAAATATTTATTGATAGTTTTACTTTTGTAATATATATTTATTTCTTTATTACAAAAGATTTAAATACTGATACTATTTTCAAATGTTGTGTCTATATATATATAAATAATGTCAACAAATTTTGTTGATATTTACTTGAATATTTATTGATATTTTTACATTGATATTTAGCATACAGCTGTGTTTTGATACGTTTTATTATCTGCAATTACTGTTGTTTTTACTTTGTTTACCCCCATTCCTGACAATCATGTTAAACTTAGAACACTGCATGCTCGTAAATCTGTACGGAAATGTGCGGTTACATCGTAACTTCCTCTTAGACTTTACAGGCTTTCCAGAGCTGTTTACATGCATGCAGTCTGTATCAGGACGGCGGGTTTGGGCAGGGCATATGGGCTGTGTTTTGAGCTTTGGGTCACTGAACCCCGGCTATGTTTACAGGATGAGGAGGAAAGCTGAATCCTGATGGAGTCACAGCTAATTCATATCTCCATGAGTGACAGATAACCTGAGGGCTACCGGCCTGACAGCAGGACCCATTACATCCTCCTGGCTTGCGTGCTCACAGATGGCCTGCACGTGATTGCCGGAGTTGGCACACACACTCGCTCATGCACGCATTAGCTCAGATATACACATGCCAATAGACAAGACTGTCAAAATAGATTGAGATGTACCAACAACAGTAACCCGAGGCCTTTTGGGTTCCATTTAATGGAAACACATAACTGATGTTCCATTTTTACACTGTCAGCATCAGGAACGCTGCCGATAAAGGCAATTCATAACCAATAGATGCACGCTTACATTTATATAGCACTGACATGCTTTATTCATGCACATATCACACTATGCATCAGTCTTGCATCACATAAAGCTGCTGATATACTGTTTGAGTGTTCAGAGACAGAATAAAGAAGAGACAAATGAATGGGAGAAACTGCAGTGCTCAACATGGCAGTTTTTGGCACAGTCATCACCAATGTGCATGAATGTTAGCTGACCCAAACTGACAAGCTGTTGTTAATATTTTAATTGTCTTTAATTGAAGTGCAGTACTGTCAAAAAACGACAGTCATCAAGAAACTACCAATCTGGGACTTTTATATTGAAATCCATTCAAAGATAGGACGTTGCATTATACCAATTTGCCAAAGACCCATAGAAGCATAAGGCAGGTTGTAACTCTCTTTCGAATTTGAAAAAAAAAAAAACCTTTTCAATGGCTGACATGTATTTACCACATTTGGATATCATGTGTTATGACCTCAACAAAACAATGAATATTAAGTTATTTCTACAAGTATTTATTTTTATTATACATTTCATAGTGACCTTTAATGGAAAGCTAGCTCATTTTGTTTAGGGGGCCAGTTCTGTGCTTGTAAATTTTGACTGATTTTGAAAATGTCATGTGGTGCAACCAGATACCATGTGGTGCGACCACTACAGAGTGTTTTCCATTATAGATAGATTTCAAAGATTGGAGGTTTTTGTGCTTTTATATTCTATTATTGGTTTATATACATAAAATACTTTATTTTAGTATCATTTGGAATAGATTTTTATGCAATTTGGGTCTTTTCAGATGGTTTATGTTTAATCTTTGTACAACATGAGAAAAAAAAAAAAAATACTATAATTTAGAGCATGTAATTTTAGTTCAGTAATTATGCATTTATTAGTCATTTATTATATATTTATTAATAACTATTTTAATCTATTTTACCAGATTCCACTGCCAAACAAAGTAAAATAAATGCTTACCATAGGCAGCATGTTAATTCTGACTCTGCAGTCAAGCACAAACTCCAGATTTAATTTTCTACTGTAAGAAAGATGTTTATGCTGTCATCTCAGAACCTGAGCAACCTCCCGCTACTCTAAATTGACCCTTCGCAAAAACCACCCCCCCTTAGTTACTGTTGCAACGTCTGACAAACCATGGCACTTTCAAGCTACACATCATGTTCTCATGCAGTGAAAAATACATCACGGAGCAAAGAGGGCACTGACAACGCACCGACAGACAAGACAGAGCTGGTTACTTTTGGCATGAAATAAAAGTATATGTGTTTAAATTTTGTCATTTTGTAATAGAAATTCAAACAACAAATACTGGTCTGTGGCCCTTTAATGTGTCCTGACTGATCGCTGTAGCGCCTCAGTTCAAGCGGCACATGAGCCGATCATCTCTTCATCTTTACTAGTTATAGCACAAAATAAACATGAATGAACATCAGAAGGTATCTTGTTTCACCCATGAAAAGATGTCAATACACACCATTTTTCAAGTCCATCAACTTTAATCTACTCTCCTGTCTGGTTTGTTTGTCGGACAAAACGGTGTATTTGGTGTTAAGATTGGTCAGATCGCCTGTTAATCAAACTCCCAGCAAAGGGTCAATTGAGCAGCCAAGTTTGGGTAAAGTTCAGAAATAACTGGGGCTAAAGAAATTCCTGCAGTTAATGTCATGTGCTGCTCTTTTCACACACGTCTCTTTAAATAGATTTTTAATGATATAAGGCCTTTGCATCATTTGGAGCGACCACTCATCATGTGGTGCGACCAATAGGAACAACTGTATTAAAATAAAAGTAAAATATCTCATTTCTGTGGTTGAAATATGACTCACTGCTACAGCATACTTAAGTGAATGGTATTTTTTAAAGATTTTAATCAGTTTTATACAATTTACAGGGAAAATAAGTCTGCTATCTACATTTAAGAAGGCAACTTTTAAATTATAAAACAAAAATATGAGATCATAATTTACAAAAACTCAAAATAAATGCAAATACTGTGTATCCAAACACTTTAATTACTGAGAACATCTATAAAAATGTTAAGCATGTTAAGGAAATGAATTAATTTTAATATAAATCATGGTTGCACCACATGACATTTTTTAAGGCTATGGCAAATTCATAGAGACGGAAAAAAACCCCCCTAAAATCTACTAATTATAAATTTTAATATGAATTTATGTGTATGCAACATTCTTAATGTTTAACAATTACAAAAGACATTATTTTTTGCATTTTAAAACTGGCCTGTTGAAAATCCTTATATGTCAATGACCCATATATATAAAGTATACTTGTAACATATGCGCATATATGTTAATGCATACAGAAAATCTGAACATTATTTTCTTAAATAATATCATTTCATATATTTTGAGCCTCATCTCCAATTCAAAGTGTAATATTCCAGTAAACAAATGCCATATTTTCTTAAATGGCATTTTAAAAATGGAAATGATCACAAAGTAGGCTTGCCAAAGTCTTTCGGAGATTTTGTCGTTTCTCCCTACAATCCGACAGAAACTGTACTTGACTGAAAGTAGCTGCCGGCGGTGTTGGCAAGATGGCCGCTGACTGTTCGGACTCGTTTCGGGATGGTATCTGCTCCTAACACAATTCACCGTACAATGGGCCTACAATGGCCAATCTGCCATGGTTGTGTTGGGACGGCACACGGGGCGAGACCGCTGTCTGTGGCAATTGGCCACGTTCGGCACATTTCTGCTTTGCTAGCTAGCAACAGCTGGAGCGAGCAGTCGGACGGTCGTCAGGAATCAGCATGGCAGCCGTGATTGTGCTGACGCCGGCACAGGGCCTGGCCAGGAGATCAGTGCCCAATGAAAATGTGTGATTTGTTGCTTTTAGATTTGGGTGATGTCAGCTCCAATTTCAGGCAGCTCTCCGGCCCTCCGGGCTAGACGCTGTGACACAACCACATACTGATGAAGTGCTGGCAATCGGGACCCAGTTCTTTCATCCGAGCCATAATGGAGGCCTAAACCGTCGCACACTCTCTCATTCGGATGTGCTATTGGCATTCGCTCGCCTTTGAAGAGAAAAATTAAACGGTGTCACTGACCCCATACGTCTTTTCGCAGTGTAGAAGTGGCTTGCGATGAGCACAGCTTGATTATAGTTTACACACAGGCGTTATGAATACAAGAGGTCAGGAAAAAGGTCTAAATAATCACATATATGTTAGGGAATCTTTCCAAATGTTGTGATTGTAAGAGGTTTTGCTGGAGTTATTAGCATTGAATGTGAAATTGGCTGCGGTACAAAGAAGTGTAATGAGACGCTATCATCGCTTTGATTTAAGACTGGCAAGATGGGACGTCTGTCTTTATGCTGTCTGTTTTTTTACCTTGCGCGCATCTTTGTTCAAGAAATACTCTTCAGATGTGTAAATCAGGAACTGGCGGACTAGGAATTCGGAGATAAATTTCAATGATATCTATTGTAAATTAAAGAGCTGTGGTTAGACTAACCATGATTTGTTATAGAAATAAAATAAAAGGTTTGATGATAAGGCAGCCTTGGTAAAATTTGTCATTCAAATGTTTTTCACAGGATGGTGAATTGGAATTTAAACTGAAATGACAGGAAGAGGCATTTACTGAATTGCACAAGTTTTAAGACATAAATAATTCAAGTTGTGGGACAAATAATGTGACTAATCATATGTTGATTAACTAATTTCTCTAAATACTGATTAAAATGTTGAATAAACAACACGCCTATCAAAACTAGCTTAATTTTGCTATACAGCACCACAAAATAACCACATGTGTAAACAATGTTTATTGGTAATCCATACAAAAAAAGTTAATTTAAATGTTAAAATGTATTATTATCATAATAATGATTATTATTTCATTCATATTTCAATTTTAACTCCTTAAATTCAAAATCAATTTAAAAATTATGCATGTTTGATTTATATTCATAATAAAATAAAACTAATATTTACAGTACCCCACATCATGTGTGAACATAATAATGTTTACTGGTATTTCATACAAAAAGAAGAAGTTATTTAAATGTTAAAATGTATTATTATTATTATTATTATTATTATATAATTAATATTTACATTTTTAACTCCTTAAATACAAAATCATTCATGCATTATGCATGTTTGCCTTACATTAGATTAAAAACTTTAATTCCATGTAATAAATAAAATAAAATAATTATTATAGTGCCCACGTGTGAACCTGTTTATTGGTAATTCATACAAAAAAATGTTAACTTAAGTGTTAAAATGTATTATTGTTACTATTATTATCATGATCACCATCATCTTTCCATTTTAATTCCCTTAAATTCAAAATTAATTTAAAATTATGCCTGTTTGCCTTAGATGGGATTTAAAAAAGCGTTAATCACATGTAATGGATAAAATAAAACAAAATAAAATAAAATACAATAAAATAAAAATCATTTTAATTCCCCTCATATTTATTTGTAATTCATACTGAAAATGTTCACTTAAATATTATTATTATTATTCATTATATTATATTAATTATATTTAATTAAACACTTTCCATTAAATTTTAACTCCTTAAATTTGTTTACAATTATTAGTATTTAATTAAAAACTACTTAAGAACTTACAGTTCTTTAAAATTCATTACATTTTAATTCCTTAAAATAAGGAAAAAGCAAACAGTGTGTAATTGTAAATCGAATTTAAGTTCAGGAACTGAATTAGAATTTAGAGGCATTCTCAATTCATTCCTGAATAGCGAAGCGAACAGCGATGCTAGTAAAACAAGGTTTGCCACATCAGCCGGTTAATCATACAGCCACAAGACGTTAAGCAACCTGGTTTGATCAAGCCTCTTTAAATTCACTACAGCAGCCATACAATTAAAATTTCATGTTAGACATTGTTTCATATGGTGCATATTTATACAGAGCTACTGTAATCTCCATTGATGGGTAACACATGAGATGCTCAGAGACTTGAGTCTACAATCTTTTTTTTTTTTTTTTTTTTTGGGAAGAGCGACACTCCATCTATCCTTGAAAGCACGTCTGTCTCTCCTCCACGCTTCTCTCTATCGCTGACTGTGCAACACTTTATTTCAGCCGGCCTTTTGAAAAGGTGACTGGAAGTGAGTGACGCTTTGCTAAAACCTTTCAAACGTTCTCGTGCAGGTAAAAAGGAAACGTAGACGCTGCTCAATCATTGAGCATGTCTTTCTGGGCCGACCCAGCGTCAAACACAGAAATGAAAGAGAATGAATATTTAAAGACAACCATTACAAGTTGAGCTTGCCACAAGGAAGACAGAGAAATGGAAAGGAAAAGAGGAAAATAGCGACTGCCCTGAAAATTATGACGCTGTCTGTTGGTCTGAGGTACACGCTATGATGGAGGGCTGTTCCAGATATTGCTGTACGCCAAAGAGCTATTTAAAGTGCGAGAGTTCCTTTACCTGAAACTTTTATAAAGCGAGGTTTCAGATTGTCATCTCTGTCAGTTTTGTTTTTCAAACACCTCGTCTATAGTTAAAATGTTTTGAGAGGTTTTAGAAGTGCATCTGAAGCAAAGCATGAAATCAAAATGGGAGTTTTGCGGCTTTTAGTTCACGTCTGCTAGATTCGAGGGCATCCGCATGCTAGTGCACTACTAAAAGTTAACTAAATTAACTTTTATGGCGCAATCGTCTTGCAAAGATAAATGCAATATTTTAGTGGTACATAGACCACAGCATTTAACCCACAAGACTGAAGATTGCTGAGAATCAACAAACGTAAAAGACGAGCTATTAACATTCTTTGTCAAGTCAACAGTGTGGAGGAATTCTGTTGGTCTAACATGGATTTGTTAAGTAAAGTTATTCTGTTTCAAATCTACCAATTTCAGAAACTTTGCCAGCTCAAATTGTTGATTTTGTTAAGGTTTTTCTAAAGAAAGACAAACAAAAGACTCAGAGCCAAATTAGAGTAGGGTAAAAATGACTTCAGAAAGATGCCAGCATCATTGTGTTATTTTTGCAGAGAGATTGGTTGGTTTATTAGTAAAATCAGTTGACTTTAGCAATCTGTGTTGCATTATATGCCAATGATGACAGTTCAAAAATGGAAAAAAAGCGCTTTTCAAGTTTTTTAATCCAAAATTTGCATGGCTGTAACTCAAGAAGTATTAAGTAGTAATATCCTTTTTGGTTTTCAACAAACTTTCCTTTTGTTATCTTCATTTTTAGGGCCCTATATGGTTCATTTCCAGAGATATTGGGATCTCAATATGGCTCCTGAAGTAATTTGTTAAATTGTACTCATTTTTAGTGGTCAAAAAGCCAAATGTGGGTCCATGTCCAAATTGTTTAATTTTACCCATTTTCAATGGTCAAAAACCAAATGTGGGTCATTTTGCATACAGCTGATGCTTACTGTATTTACAGAGGAATATCTGAAGAACAAATAATCTGACAATATTGAAATAATACTAGAAATACATCTTGTTTCCCTCTATTAAAACAACTGCATAGAACATACCAGTGCCATAAATACTTATTTTCCAAAGTCTGCAAGTATTAAAGATGCTCCAATATGATTTTAGATTCCGGTTTTTAACCAACTTTTCTTTTGCAATCTTCATTTTAAAGGCCCTGTATGCTTCATTCCCATTGATACAGGGATCTCAATGCGACTCCATGTCCAAATTGTTGAATTTTATCAATTTTAAGTGGCCGAAAACCATGTGCTGGTCACTTTGTACACAGCTGATACCTAGTGTATTTAAAAAATATCCGAACAACAAATAACAATAAAACTAGAAATGTACTTGTTTCCCTCTATCAAAACAATTGCATAGAACGTACTTGTCTGAATGCCATAAATAATAATTTTCCATAAGTTTGTATGACTAACTAATAAAGTATTAAACATGCTCCAATATGATTTTAGATTCCAGTTCTTAATAAACTTTTCTTTTATCTTCATTTTCAAGGCCCTATATGATTCATTTCGCATTGATATGTAGATCTCAATGCGGCTCCATGACCAAATTGTTAAATTTTACCCATTTTCAATGGTCGAAAACAAGTGCGGGTCACTTTGCATATAGATGATGCTTATTGTATTTAAAGAAGAATATCTAAAGAACACATAATATTGAAACTAGAAATGTATCTTGTTTCCCTCTATCAAAACAGTCGTATAGCACGTACCCATCTGTGTGCCATAAATATTAATTTTCCAAGGTCTACATGAATTTAACTCAAGAAGCATTAAAGATACACCAATATGATTTTAGATTCTGGTTCTTAAACTTTTCTTTTATAATCTTCATTTTCAAGGCCCTATATTGTTCGGTCCCATTAACTCTTGTGCACCAATAAAAAAAAGTTACACATGGGTCCATACACAAGTTGACAAACATAAACAAGTTGTGTTCCAAATTTGAGGTTATCATCTCAAAAAATGAGCTTTCAGGAAGATTTTGAAAATTTCCCCCATAAAACGCCAGCAAAACTCTGCTGGTGCACACAGTGGTTGGATTTGTGATTTTCAGTAGAGTTTTTCTCTCTCAAATAATACAAGAACACACACGCACACACACAATTTTTTTATGACACACGTACAAAGCACACTCTGATATCCATACCAACACACCCACACAATTATAACTGCATTATTTATCCAATTGGCTCTATAATTTGCAGAAGCAGAAAACAGGAATGAAACGAGTATTTGCTTTATTGGCCAAACCTGAAAAAATCTGGTAAAAAAATGGTATAAAAATTTAATTTTGAAGTCTATTAACAAAAATAGCATAATTTTACAGTTAAATGGCACCGTGATTAAAAATAGCAGTTTTAATGGCTTTCAATGGGGACATTTTTGTCCAAATGGTGCTGAGTGTTACACTTTTTTGTTCCTAATGCAAAATAGATTTATTAATGGAAATGGAGGTGAAATAGTAAAATTCCAATAAAAATACACACCTATGCCAAAATGTACGCAGCTGGCAATAACACAGGCGGAATGATCATAAAAAACAAGACTGAAAAGGACAAAAATGTCCAAAAGGTTGCACAAGGGTTAATATGGGGATATTAATGTGGCTCCATGTCCAAATTATTTAATTTGACCCATTTTCAATGGTCAAAAACCAAATGTGGGTGACTTTGCATACAGATGATGCTTGTTGTATTTTAAAAAGAATATCTTAGAAACAAATATTAAAATTAGAAATATATATAGTTTCCCACTATCAAAACAACTGCATAGATCATACCTTAGTGCCATAAATATTAAGTTTGCATGATTGTAACTCAAGAAGTATTAAAGTTACTCCATAATGATTTTAGATTCTGATTCTTAACAATTTTTTCTTTTGTAATCTTCATTTTCAAGGCCCTGTATAGTTCAGTTCCATAGATATGGGGATATCAATGCAGCTACATGTCCAATGATTGAAAACCAAGTGTGGGTCACTTCGCATACAGCTGATATTTATTGTATTTAAAGAATGTCCCAGGAACAAATAGAAACTAGAAATCTATCTTGTTTCCCTCTATGAAGACAATTGCATAGCTTATACATGTCCCACAAATAATTATTTTCCAAAGTCTGCATGCCTGTAACCCAGGAAGCATTAATAAGATTGCAATATGATTTTAGATTCAGGTTCTTAACAAACATTTTTAAGGCCCTGTATGGTTCAGTTCCATAAATACGGGGATGTCAATGCGGCTCCAAGTCCAAAATGACAAATTTGACCAATTTTCAAAGGTCGAAAATCAAGTGTTGGTCACTTTGTACAAAGCCGAAACTTATTGTATTTAAAGGGGAATGTATGAAGAATAAGTATTGTTGAAACTAGAAACGTAGCTTGTTTACCTCTGTCATATCTATTGCATTAAACATGCTTAGCCAAAAAATGCAAACGTTATGTGTTGGCATGAGACTAATGTGACAAAATCACCTGCTAACCTTACTTGCGTAGTTTTATCCGATCTTTTCTTTTCAACGTCCATGTGACAACAGAAAAGTTTCACATATGGCAGCAACACACGACCAGAAGATCATCCGCCTAGAAAAATCAACAACTTTAACATCTTTTTTTTCTGAATAATTTACATAATGTAAGTGCTTTACCAACAACACAAGTTTTGCATTTCTACTTTTAAACCCTCTGAAATAACAGCCTAGTTGCTTCTAGTAAATGTGTACCTTTAAACATGATTTTTTATATGACTGATTATCATTTTCTGACATCTGCCACAAATGCTGTCGATGTTTACTTGATAAAACAGGGTTTAGTTCAACTATGACCTCACATTTCAGCTCATGTAGGAGGAAGAAAGAGAGATAGCTGATCGACATCGCTGTTTGTGATTATGAAGATATCTTAGTTCACAGAAAAGAGCTGAGCTTTCATCTGTCACCCGAGTCAACATCTGCAGAGGTGTTAACATCACGTACATGTAAAAACAGCTTCTCCCACACATGTGGTCATATTAACTGACAATGATTCATTTAATCTCTGTTCATCCACACCCATATACTGCAAACAAGACAGAAATGAGAGGAACAGCAAAGATTTTTGCAAACCTAAAACCGAGATTTGTCAACCCACAGATAAAAAAAAACGCTAAATGTAAACGCAGTCGAAACCAAATCAGGTGCAGGTACTTTTTAGATGAGGAAAGACTTATCTCTTTAATGTGTCTGCATGTTTTTATTAACATACTATTCATTACAATCAAATCACAATAGTTAAATTTATACATTTTTAACATTTGTTACACTGCATCAAAACAAAGAATAATTTCTAAAAACATCAAAATAAAAACGCAATTTTTTTTGTCACTCAAAAGGTCACGTAAACTGGAAAATACTAATCTGTATTTTTCCAGTGTAGAATACTGAATTAATGTAATTAATAGATTGCTTTTATTGCATTTAATTGAATATGTTCAATGCAGTCACATTTATTTAATGCTTTGACGCACTTTTGACAAATATGAACTCCAAAAATATATTTATAATTACAATTGTGTAAGAAAATTATGATTACTATACAATTACCTACCGTCTGTTTTTATACTGTTGAAAAGCTGTTAGACTTAGATGCTTGAAAATATCTACATAATAGTAAAACTATACAAATATATTTATAATATAAAGGATTCATAAATATTTGTTTATTTCTAAAGCTGTGCATAGACGTAAATATTGCACACAAATACTATGAACATAATAGGTGGGTGTTACTGCATTAAAAGAGTAATCAGCCAATCGCAGTAAAGCGGAGGCACTTTTCCAGTGACGTTACGTACATTTATCATCCACAACACAGGACCGCAGAGAAAACAATGAGTTTAAAGGAGGCAAAATAAACACTGTCGATGCACGGGTCACGATTAGACAGTGTTACCTAAGAAATAAAGTGAAATGAATATGTTTTATGGTTGCATTGTTGATTATATCTCATCCTAAATCACCTCCTTAGAGAAACGAGGTACTTATTTTGGCCTCGACACCTCATGAATCCCGAAAGCTCCTAATCGAATAGCACCCACGTTACCGTCGCAAGCTCGTTGACCCTTTTATGTTCCCTTCGAGTCAGTGTTGATCCAGAGAACACACAGTCATCAGGAAAATACAAAGTGAGGCAGAGAGAGAGAATGTTTTGTGTTTATTCAAGCAGGCAAATTTCAATGCACATTTGGCCCATTACAGCGCATCAACATCAGAGAGCAGCACGCTAAAACGAGCGAGAAGCGTACACTTATCATTATTTTATAACATGTCTAATGACAGATTGACAGAGGATTTGCAAATTTGAGCCGACGTCGATTTTGCCAAGTTCGGTTTCCGCCGCTGCCTGCGTGATGCAAGCATACTTACGTGTATAATTTGATTTTGCAGTGGATTTATTAGTACATTTTTATAAAAAGAACCTCCACGCCCCGTCGGTGTGGTGAATCTAAGATGTTCTGATGTTTTGAATCCATCAGACTATGAATAATAGGAATTATGACATTTAGGAGGCTTAAAATGGTGTAAATGCTTCAAAACAATTTCATAAGGAGTCAGAATGTACGTGATGGTGCGGGCAAGCTGTTCGCTTTGATCAGCTGCAGAATCATCACGCAAAAATAAACCTGACCGCGGTGCTAGTCTGTGACCCAAATGCCTTCAGATCCCCACGAATACCGCAGTAGCGGGATTGATGTATCTACAGACGCTTTAAGATACTCTGCGAATTTAAACTCTCTCCCTTTTCACCCACTTTCTGTCACGTAATTTTGATTCAGTACGCTGTGGCGGTAGCGCCCGCCTCGCGTGCACCCTACAGAGTGAATGTGCAAATGAGGTGCAGGATTCCTTTAATCATTGCTCTTTGCTCAGACTGTAGCAGATCAGGGTTCACAAAGAGAAAGGTTGTAATTAAGGTGGACATGTTAGATATTAGATTAACTGTATTAATATGGAAACACTTGAATTGAATAAACATGAAGCTCGAGATAAATTGCTTGCCAAATCTTCCCACTCGCGTGACAGCGAAGTAAGACTCATGCTAGCGAGCGAGGATGATGATGGAAATGATTTTTAGAAAGCAGCCGTAATGATAATCATGATCGTTACAACCATAACTGCACACGTGATATGGAATGACCGTCACCATCGACATTGTTATAATTGAAAGTACCATGCAAATACCATGGTAAATATTTATGATAATCATTCAGAGACATGATAAAAAAAATGTAAAAGTACCATGGTATTACCATATTTTTGGAAAAGTACCATGGAATGCTTTTTTTAGTACCTGAAAGTACCATGCAAATACCATGATATCATTTATGGTAATAATTTAGAGTCATGAAATATAACAAAACACCACTGTATTAAGTTTTTAGATGAGTACCATGATAAAACCATGGTATGCTTTGAAGCATCTGAAAATACCTCGCAAATACCATGGTAAATATTTATAGCAATCATTTAGAGCTATGATATAAAACAAAAGTACCATGGTATTAACATGTTTTTAGACAAGTACCATGGTAAAACCATGGTATGCTTTGAAGCACCTGAAAGTACCATGCAAATACCATGATATTATTTATAGTAATCATTTAGAGACATGTTACAAAACAATGTACCATGGTATTACCATATTTTTGAATAAGTACCATGGTATGCTTTTAAGTACCTTAAAGTACCATGCAAATACCACAGTATATAAATATGGTAATTATTTAAAGCCATGACATAAAACAAAGTACCATGGTATTACCATGTTTTTAGACAAGTACCATGGTATGCTTTGAAGCACCTGAAAATACCTTGCAAATACCATGATAAATATTTACAGCAATCATTTAGAGCTATGATATAAAAAAAAGTACCATGGTATTACCATGTTTTTAGACAAGTACCATGGTAAAACCATGGTACACTTTGAAGCACCTGAAAGTACCATGCAAATACCACAGTATATAAATATGGTAAGCCATGGCATAAAACAAAGTACCATGGTATTACCATGTTTTTAGAAAAGTACCATGGTATGATTTGAAGCACCTGAAAATGCCATGCAAATACCATGGTAAATATTTATAGTAATCATTTAGAGCTATGATGAAAAAAACAAGAGTACCATGGTATTACCATGTTTTTAGACAAGTACCATGGTAAAACCATGGTATGTTTTGAAGCACCTGAAAGTACCATGCAAATACCATGATATTATTTACAGTAATACTTTAGAGACATGATATAAAACAAAGCACCATGGTATTATCATATTTTTGAATAAGTACTATGGTAATACCATGGTATGCTTTTAAGTACCTTAAAGTACCATGCAAATACCATAGTATGTAAATATGGACATAAAACAAAGTACCATGGTATTATCATGTTTTAGACAAGTACCATGGTATAATTTGAAGCACCTGATAGTACCATGCAAACACCATGATATTATTTATGGTAATCGTTTAGAGTGATATATAATAAAACACCATGGTATTACCAAGTTTTAGATGAGTACCATGGTAAAACCATGGTATGCTTTGAAGTACCTGAATGTACCATGCAAATACCATGGTATATATTTACAGTAATCATTTAGAGACATGATATAAAACAAAGTACCATGGTAATAGCATATTTTTGAATAAGTACCATGGTAATACCATGTTATGCTATTAAAGACTTTAAATTAACATGCAAATACCATAGTACAGAAATATGGTAATTATTTAGAGCCATGATATTACCATGGTTTTTAGACAAGTATCATTGCAAGACCATGGTATGCTTTGATATCTAATAGTACCATGTAAACAGCATAGGATCACTTTCAAAAAAAAGTTGGACATGATACCGTGGTATTTTGGACATAAGATCATCATATTTGGACATATAGTAATACCATGGTATATTATGACGTACATTGGAGAACCATGTAATACTATGGTCACAATTATAAAAAAAATAAATAAATACCATGGTACTACCATAGTATTTTGGACATGTCTTGAAAGGACCATGGAGTAAATAAAATAAAAACCATGTTTCATGGATATCAGTACCATGGTATAAAGTCAAATTCCCCCTTGAGGTAATTGCAAACATATAGTAATGCTTATTTTTTTTCTATTCGCTTTATTGCCATAATCTTTTATGCATTAACGTACTGTAAACTGCCATAATGCGCAGTGACAAATCGTTCACAATAAGACCAGGAACGTGCACTAGGAAAGTAAATACGCTCAAATTTGATTTCATGTTGATTTTAGCTGTTAGCCAAAGAGTATGTAATTGTACAATAAGACACAGCAGAGACTGTCCTTTGAATACACAAGACACAGGAAGCATAAGTTAGTGTTTAAAACAGCAGTCGGGCCTGGGATGACAGTGAAAAAAACAGTGGAATCAATAGAACACTCTGTTATCTATCTCTATATCAGCGTTTAAAGAGAAAGATTATATGTCAGGACTGGGTCTGACCAGACGGAGGCAGAGATACATCATTGTGAAGAGTCAGTGGTCTTTTGTGTGTAAATCATACGTCACATGGCCTCCGAGTTCATCCTCAGGCCACGGAATACATTTACAACAGACGCAGACCTCCATATTTCTCCTCCGATTGGCTGTTTCCTGTAGATGTATGTAGATTACTGTACAGCGCTGCATTTGCCTGATATTTATCGTGGTCAGATGTGCCATATCTTTTACAGTGATTCTTTGTGTTGTTATACGTACATCTCAAAATAATGGCTTCGTTTTTGGAGAGAAAACAAAGCATTTATCTTCATGATGAACAGTCGGTCTGACATCATGAGGGTCAGTTCTTACATTAGCGCTCAGGAAACAAAAATAGCCTAATCCACCACACTTTTTTAGGTTAACACAAATGCTAGCTAGTATTTCACGCATGGTTGCACTCCTAAATGTGTCAGAACAGAGTTTATAATGCAAACTTAATACATTTTCAACACATGGGTTAGTTTTCTCTTTCAGGTCAACTACAATCAGGCAACAATTTGAAGAGAATTTTGAGAAGAATGGTAAATAAAGTAATGCTATATAACATATATACCATGGTAATACTGTGGGTACTGGGTAGTTTACTTACAAATTGTACTCTGATACTGATTCCAAATTGCGTGACAAAAATTGCAGTTAGTAAAGTAATGCATTATATTACAGATTTCAGGTAATCTAATCAGACTACTTTTTGATTACTTTTAGATTACCTAACTTGTTCATCACATTGATTTAAATAGGACAAACTTGTACCATAATGATGCAAAAATACAAAGAGAAAGAAAATTTATTCCATTCGTTCTTATTAACAACAAGGGCAACAGAGATTATAATACGTCAAAGTTTCCCAAACTGGGGTTCGTAAAGAAACTGCAGGGGGATTGAGAGTTTAATGAAAATCTAATAATTACCAAATCATAAAAATGTATTTTTTTTTCCCATTACAACAATCAAAATAAAACACTTAATAAAAAATATGAAACTCTATACTTAGGTGCATGTAATGTGACCATGTGAATAATATGTAATATCATCAATAAAAAAGTAATTGTAGTCTGATTACAAGTATTTTTAAATGTATTGTAATTTATAATACAAATACTTAATTTTTGGAATCTGATTACGTAATCCAGATTACATGTAATCGGTTAATACCCAGCACTGACTACGGCTTTGAAGTATCTGAAAATACTATGCAAATAAAATGGTGTATAAATATATAAACGCATATATATAAATGGCAATCATTTAGAGCCACAGTATGAGTATCATGATATTATCATGTTTTTAGAAAGAAGACACCTAGACAGAGTATACTTTAAAGGGGTCATCGGATTTTCCACAAATTGATATGATTCTTCAGGGTCTTAATGAAAAGTCTATAATATACTTTGGTTAAAAATTCTCAATGGTTTTGTAAAACAACATCATTTTTACCTTGTCAAAATCAGCTCTGCAAAAATCAACTCATTCTGGTTGAGGTTGCTTTAAATGCAAATGAGCTCTGCTCGCCCCGCCCCTTTTTCTCTCTGTGGAGAGACGAGTCTGTTTTCTTTAGCCGCATTTAGCCGCTAAACTTGCTAACTAGCAGATTATTAGGAAAGGCGATCGCAAAGATTCATTAAAAAACCCTTATACTCACTTCTGCTGTAAGTGAAGCTGGATCACGAATCATTCGCGCAAACATAGACGGATATATGTAGCTCGGGAGGCGCATTCCCTTCACAAACAAACGTAATCCACTGCATCTTCAGCAGCTCAGATGTCGGGAGTAAATGACGACCACTATGTTCATTATTACATCCAGCAACACAACACCTCAATCGCTCAATCAGAGATATTCTTGTCTAACTTACATCCCTGCTCCGGCTTCGAAACAAAGAGGGCGGACTGTTACAGCTGATCTGAGGTAAAACGCTCATGTCAATCAACTATCGTGGGAGCGGCCTCTGTGGGTGTGACGGCACACCGACAGGCATCTGAGAATGGCTCGATTTGAAAAAGGGGATACTATTTTCACAGATTAATTAAAAACCACTGCATGGATTTTTATCATTATAGGGTAGATTTGTACATACACTGCCAACACACATTAATGTTCAAACAACA
>JAHKKF010528194.1:3967-16302 GCA_019740295.1 Labeo calbasu | reverse complement strand
GCTGGTGGATCCCTTGTCTCCTTCTCTGGCCTCTGAGTCCCGGACTCTGCCTTGGCTCGTCGACCCAGCGGCTCCACCATGTCTCCTAGTTCCCCCCCCACCACTCTTGTGGCCCGTCAGTCCACCAGCTCTACCGGGCTCCCTCGTCTCTCTGGCTCTACCTTGGTCAGTCATCGACCATTCGCTGCCTCGGGAATTCACTCCTCCGGCTTCGCCTTCGTTACTCCATCCCTCTGGCTCTGTCAGGCTCCTCCACCTTGGTCCTCTGTCGATCCGGCTTCATCGCGGCCTTCCGGATCTCAGTCTGCACCTCGGTCACCTGAGTCATCTGCTCCGCCTTGGCCCTCCAGATCTTCTCCATCTCCGCCCTGGGCTTCATTACCATCGACTCTGCCTCCTTTAGTCGCCCCCCTGGAGTCGTCAGCCCTTCCTCCACCATGGCTTCTCCCTCCATTGGCTCCACTGTGGGCCGTCTTCCTGGCTGGACTCTGGAGCATTTCTGCCCTCCATCTGCTCCTCCCTGGTCATCTCTGCCACCTGCACATCGCTGGACCCTGTACTTTGTCCTCCTCCTGGTCATCCAACCACCTCCAGAATCTCTTCCTACCTGTCTGTGTCTGTGCCTGCCCATTGCCATTTCCTCCACTGTCTCCTATCCCTTCCTCCTCTGCGGCATGAGGTTGCGCCTTCCGGGAGATGGGCGATCTGTCACAACTTGTCACTGTTTAGACTCTGTTTGCACAGTTTTTACTGTTGTTTGTCATCATGGTCACTGATTTGAGTTCGTCATTATCTTCAGGTGTGCTTCATTAATTATCCTCATTTGCTTGTGTATTCGAGTTCTGGTCTTTTAGGTTTGTATTGGTCTGGTATTGTGAATGTCAAAGCCTGTGTGTGTCATTACCTTCCTCTATGTTGGATTTATATTTCTGTCATAACTCTCGGAGGACTTGGCATGGTAATGTACATGACAATGTTAATGTATTTGGTCTTGGCAGAATAGATCTGCTACGCTGCTGCTGCTGCTGCTGCTGCGGAGCAAGTACCAAGACTTGCTACTGCCAATTCATCCACAACATGCTGCTGTGAACATGTGAGAAATACTGATGCTGCGCATATAACACATGTGAATAACCCCCATATACCATACATGAATTACCCCATAGCAGATCTACACAGGTGGAGGTGGGGAAGGTGGAGTGTTTTTGAAGTGCGCTGCAAACTGCTACAGCAAACAAAAGCCAGGTATTTCAATATTGAGCAGTAAACTCATTGGCTACTAATCCAGGAGAGAACTAATTAGCTGTGCCATGTGATAATGATGTCATTAGGTCAGTTAGACCTATCGGACTGTGCCATCTAGACTTGCATGCCAGAACTCTGTATTTGTGTGGATCAGTTAAAGACTGTTAAACCTTCTTCATCTTTGTGCGTGCTTTATCATCGTCACACAGTCAAAACATGACAGCTGTGACTGTAATGTGTTGTATTTGGGTTCATAAAGACTGCATCATTAGGTCTTTATTAGTTTAGATTCCTCCTTATCATGAAGCTTAAGAGTATGAATTTTAAAATGAAGTTAAACCACAGTATAGCAAAAATGATGGTAGACTCAATGAGGTTGATTAATTTGCATCAATTGAATCAGTTAATACTTTCCACTATTAATGAATTGAATAACTGAATTCAAACAAATTCAAAACTGTGATGCAACAGTTTAATGAAACATTTTTCTTCAGTTTCATGAGTAAGTTTCATAAAATCTTATAGTAAAATATAGAATATGCTGATAAATACAGGGCTTGGACAAAATAATGTGAACACCCGGTTAAACTCTGTATTAAAGTGTCTCAATCATATTGCCCCACTCTCTTCACTCTCTCTTAGTTCCTATCCTAAAAAAAAGAAAAAGAAAAGAAAAAAAATAATGGTTCTTCCTCAGCTGCAGTAGATAACGGTAAGGCAGGCACAAATGCATGTCTGCCGTCTCACTGGCAATAGGATTGTATTTGTAAATCCTAATCTGAGTTTGGTTGCAATATTAAAAATATATATTTAACTACATATTATGAATTATTGATGATTATGAAACCAATCATACACATTTGATGTACAGGATATTTGATGTATAGGACTGCATAAAAATTGAAAAAAATTGAAAAAAGATCCCCCTGATGTTGCTAAAGTATTGACTAGGAGTTTGGCGGACTCTGTGTTGATTTATTCAGAAGCTGAGTTGTTTCAAAATATAATCTCAAACTCAGAACAGACTTCTGTGTTACCTTAGGCTGGACTCAGATTGTTTTGACTGCAGGTTTTTTTTTATATAATGTATGAATTTTTGTTTCCTTGGTAATAAAGGTGAGTAAACTGAGTAAGACTCTTTTTAGAAAATAATTATGTGGGCCTGGATGGAGGTTTTGTTTAGGAGAAACCAGTTCAACCTGCTGCGTTGTTGACAAAGACAGGTGCTTTGCTGCCAATGTCCCTTCATTACAGATTGGGTAAAGGCTACTGAATGCTTATATAACACAAAAACATTAATGGATGTACTTTTTCCCACCCAATTAAAATGGATAATGATAAAATTACAGTATTACAAGTCTTCTTAAGTCATAAGAGGTTTCTTTTGAGACAGACTTTTTTATTATTTTTATTATTACAGTTGGATCTTTTCACTCTCTTAACTAATATAGATAACTGGTCTGAATAATATGAATCAGATTGTGTGGTTCTCAAATTCGTTGACTCAATGATCCGATTGCAGCAATAATTTAATTAACAGCTCACTGGAGAAGACAATTTGTGTTCTTTCTTCATAGACCTTGACTGCACATTTTGATTGTGCAAACCTCATAATGAGCTGGAAATGTCATTTTCATTGCTTTTATTTATTTTATTTTTTTTACAAGATTTATTACAGGAATCATCTCTAGTTTTCCCATGGAACATAAAGTATAACCTTCACATTGATCTTCTTCATTCACTCTCCAAATATGCCACCAAGGACAGTAACAAAAAGCATTACATTCAACTTGAAAAGCTTCCCCCAGTCTTATTTCTAGACCAAAACAGCATCAGTTTTTGTGTGTGTAGTTTTCATACATAACACACTATTTTTGAATTTTTGGAAGTGAGTGTGGGCTAGTCATGGCGAGTACAAGATTATTATCGGTGAAAATAAAATATCTTACATTTTGATCTGTTTTTCACACAAAGCTATCACAGAGCTTCAGAAGCCTTGGAATACAGAGTACAAGTTGTACAGGATACATATTTATGGTGCTTTTATTTAAGGAATGCATTTATATCCTTTATACGTATATTAGTTATATATTATATTATCTATTATCTAACTGAAGTTGACAGTCAGGGTTTGCAATATACAAAGGGTTAAAAGTAGAAATAAAAGAGTCTCATTGTATTTCGATCAAAGCTCTGTCATAAAGCAAAGTGGTTTGACTTTCTTTTGTAAAATTATTGTTTTGTCTTTCATAAGAATAGCATTCACTGACGTAACGTTACAGAACAATTTGACTAATGACTTTGAGGAAAGGGTAGATTGTCCTTTTAAGCACAGTGATTTACCACAGCTTAACGACACAAGCTTGAAACGGGAAAAGAGGCACCCTATGGTTTGACTTGTCACAGGGTGCAAATAGGGCCTGAATTTTTTCCCCCTCTCTCTGTCTGAATGATTTTATTTTCTAGGCAGTTAAAAATTTTGCAATCATCTTTAAAATTTTAATTTGTTTTAGAAATTCAGTGTTTTAAAAATAGATACTAGACAAACATCAATTTACATTTAAAATATATTTCTGTATAATGCAAGTATCAATTTGTTGTTTTTAATGAATTTGTGTTTCTCATAAAATAAGCAAAAAGGAGTTGAATGTTTAAGCTTTACAAATTAACTCAACACAACAAAAATGTAAAAAAATATATTATTCACTTATATTCCCGAAACCCAAACTCACTGGAAATACGTGCCTCTATATACATTTCTGTAACAACATAATAACATACCTTACTGGATGTTTTAAGGCAGTTTTACAGTGAAATGTCCAGAAAGTGGCACTAAAACACATTCAATATGTGACCATGGCACAGTTTTATTACGTTAGAACAGGCACGTATAGCTGCATTTTTATTACGCTGCTTGAGGTACATATTGCGACTGTTCAGAATTCAAATACGTGGGTATTGGAAATATCCCCTACACCAATCCCAACCCTAAACCTAACCAATAGTGTTAACAAATGCAAAAGTGATATAAAAACACATTTGTTGAGGCGCCAATTTATTGTAACTTTCTTAAGCGGATTTCAGCTATTTTGTCAAAACATAGTTTCACAGGGTTTGTACCGGAGCTCTTCATCATTTCATCAAGTGGGACAGAAAACTCATGCATGTGAAGCTATAATTGTGACAACAACATTCAGAAGTATCAGATTTCAAATTGCACAGGATTGTTTTGAAGCCATAATTCCAGTAAGCCTATGTTACATTTCTGCCCGCTATAGAAGGGGGCCAAATTAGGTTACTTCTGGAGTGTCACATTTTGAGGAATGTTATTTTTTTTGTAATGCTGTCTAATCATGTCATAACAAAGTTTTTTTGTTTTTGTTTTTTGTTTTACCTATATTTTGTCCTAGCGTCCTTGCTTTCTGATTGTTTAACTGATCGGTCTCACCTGTTCATTGTTTTCTCCTCCTTTGTCATGTGTATTTATACCCCCTGTTTAGTTCAATTCTTTGTCTGTTCTTGTTGTTAGGTTGGTTAGTGTTGCTCCTACATTTCTAGTTCCCGAGTGTTTTGTTTTTGTTAAATAAATGCTGTCATGAAACTCTAGATGTTGCAGGCTGATGGGCTCTTAACGTAACTGATTATATTCACAGCATTAAACGATTTGGCATGTTCATGTTGCATACGCAGCCAATGAGCTTACTGCCTTACATTTAAATGGCTGGTTAGTATTCACTCAAGTGTTTTGCGGCACGCTTTCAGAGTTCCTCTGAAACCCTTCACCTTCCCTAGCTCCACCTGTATAGATCTGCTATGGGTTATTTTATATGCTATTTGTGCAGCAGCAGCATGTCTTAAATACTCATAGCACTGCATCTCCATATGGCAGTAGCAAGTTCCTGTACTTGCTTGCAGCAGCAGCAGAAGCAATAATCTACAATTACAGCAACAACAGCAGCAGCAATTCAGCAGCAGCAGCGTAGCAGATATATTCTGCCAAGACCAAATACATTAACATTGTAATATCCATTACCATGCTAAAACCTTCAGAGAGTTGTCATGATAGAAATATATAGCTTGTCAGTAGTTCCTCACCTCAACTCTCTTCTGCTCCTCCAACCAACTGTGACAGTTTTTAAGCGATTTATGTTAGATACATTTATCAAATAGTTATACAGTTCCAAAAACATCTGGGGTTTTTTTGCCTTTTTATTCTTTTTGTAAAAAAATAATACGGAGTCTGGCTCTGTATCACAAGTATAAGCCACAAAAATTACTCTATCCATTTGACTTCTGTCAACTGGATGTGCACAGTTAATGAGCAGCCAATTATTGTTATTGCTCATGTGATGTTCACATGTTATAATCACCACTCCTCATTATTTATCTACACTCTTCACACTTACTCCCCATACACACTTTCACACTAACATGTACATAATTCATTTGTATATGCTGAGAAACTCATCTGTTGAGTATCTGTGGTGGTAGGTGTGTGCTGCTATTTTAAGGGATCTCCACCGGTCGATATGACAGCTCTGCCGAGTTTACGAGAGACAATTGGACCCCAACATGATGCAATCTCAGCCACATTCTACATCTGCTGTTCCCTCACTTTCTTTTTCATTTACTCCACTTACAGATGTCTCTTCTATCTTTATTTCTCACTCCCATCATCCTCCCTGCTTCCGTGTTCATTTTTCATCGCTCTATCTGCACTCACTTTTTTGTTCCCGCTGAGATATTGAAATCCATGCATTCCAGAGATCCTGTCTCTGTGAATAAGAAAGCGTGTGCGCATCTCTCCTGGTTTGCGAGCTGTCGTCTGCTCTGCAGGTGAACACGCTACACCTGCAGAACCCAAATGCATTTCCAGTGTTCAGCTTGTGAGTGAAGGAAACTCTATATCGGGCTCAGAGACAGACGTCCTCACGCTGTCCCCACTGTGGATATCATGCCTCTGTATTTTTGTGTTGTTTTCCAGCATCACAAGATAAATTTAACTGATAGTAAGATAGTAAGGATAGTCAGCGTATTTAGCTAAATTAAGCATAAGCTTAGTTATTTGATGTACAATATTAAATAAATTGCTAGAAGGGTCACACTACACACAAACATTTTCTTGGACACTGCAACAATCTTTTTTTTTTTTTTTAATACAAATTCAACATATAACAAATAATAATACTTAAATTAAAAAATATACTGTACAATCTGCTCGACTCGGATCGGGGGCACAAAAAAACAGATCGGGACATCCCTAATATATACTGTAGCTGTGTTAACAACATACATGGTCAAGCCAGTTGTGGCAAAAATACTCAAGAAAATTATGGTAAAAGGACAAGCAGAGAAAGCCACTTACTGAGTGCTTTTTCATTAAGTTGGCCTGAACCTTTACATAAATGACTAAAACCATTTTAAGTTGAATTCTAAGGATGAGAGTCAGACTCTCGTTGCTAAAGACATAAACTATATGACCAAATGTACATGAGCACCCATTTTTAAATGAATGATTTTTGACAATTTAAGCTTAACAAAGTTACATACGAAATCAAGCATGCAGTCATGCAATCTCTTTAGACAAACATTTTAATACAATTGGCTGTACCCTTTTTGTTTCACCATGACATGTCTCACAATGTGAGATTCATAAAGAAATAATTCCCTGAATCTGGTGTGGAAGAACTTAACTGACCTGCACAAAGCCCAGACCTGAAACCCACAAAACACTTTCAGGATGAATTGGCTTGCTAAATGAGAGCCAAACCCCATGACCAAACATGAGTACATGACCTCACTGATGTCTCAATGGCAGCAAATGCCAACAGCCCTGTTTTATTAGCAATGGGAGGACCAACACCTTATTAAAGCCCTTTTTTGACTGTAAAATATATTTATTTTTATATAACTTTTGACCATGGAGTATATAAAAATTGTTAATACAGAAAGCAGTTAGCTCTTTGTTAGATTTCAGGTAGAATTAAATGTCTCATGGTCATTTCTGTGTTTCAGGTCATCATTGACGTGCCCTCATTGCCTTAAACAGAGCAACACCTTTGACCCTTTCCTGTGTATTTCACTTCCAATTCCACTGCGACAGACCAGGTATGTTGCTGTGTCTTTCTTTGGAATCTATAAGGATTATTTGTCTGTAAAATGTATTTTTATGTGTGTTTGTATGTACAGTATATGCATGCCTGTGTACATTAAGATTGTTTGTTCCTTGGCCGCTCTGAAATTCTGCATGTGATGAATGACCAAGTGCACAGCTCTTGACAGAACATTGTTTCAATTTTCTTAAATCTCAAAAATTGCCACTCAGCAAAATCTCTCCTGTCAAACTGTCAAACTGTCAGAGAAACTGATAATAGAATGAGAGAAATATATAGAGAGAACTATGGCTCATCATGAAAACTTGTACCAGTAATACTGCCCAAAAGACTAGTGCTCATCTCTGAATCACTAACCTCCAGATTTCACATTCATTGTGTTGAAAAAGCACTATCTAGCAGCACTAAAGCTTAAGGGGCCAAATTTGAAGGTCGTCAGTAAATGTCAGTGAGTGCTAGTTTTAGCGCTAAAACCTGCCATGCTTATTGTTATGAATTATTAGATAGATATCAAATTAGATTAGACAAATGCCATGGACAGACAGAAACAATTATGTCAGCAGACTAGCTCTGCTCATGTGAGCTGAACTGCTGGGCAAGACTTTAGGGAGCCAATCAAATGTCCTCAGCCTACAGTATCCAGGTGCCGTTGGCCATCCTCTGCCAACAGAGAGACCAAATACAATAAATCATCAGAGCAGTCTCTTTCATTTAGCTGTTGGCTGAAACTCATCAAAACTTTAAAGAACACTTTATAATAACTTTCATCAATAAATGTTATATAATGCTTAACAGATCATTAGTTAATATATATTGAGATAACTAGACACTAAAGATAATGTGCTTGTTAATGTTTAGTAGTGGACTTATTAAACATTACCTAATGGTTAATAGATCATTACTTCATGTAAATTAAAATGCTGATAAATGCCATTAAGCTTTTAATTTCTTGAAATCTAAATGATTATAACATATGTTATAACACTATGTACAACACTTTTGCTGTTATTGAGGTATGATATGGTTAGGGACAGGTTTGGTGGTATGGGTAGGTTTAAGGGTTGGTTAAGGGGTCAACCTTGTACAGGGGTCAATTTGATTAATTTATGGATGCACAGTTCAATCTATTTATATTGCATTATTTTGATAAATAAACAAATATTTTCTGTTAACATAAAAATACCCTACACAATAGTATACTAATATCAGTGTTGAGGCAATAAAAATGTTTTGCACCCAAATTACAGTGTTATGTCTTTAGCAAGCATTTAGCCAAACTTAGCTAACTACCCTTTACACATACGTTTTTATGGCAGCTGAAAGTCCAGTGCCCATAATGGCAATAAATGAATAGTAAACATTTATAAACATTTACAAATGATAAATAGTCTCATCTTTAGATTGGGTACTGAAAACATGAACAAATGATTAATAAATGATTTGTAAAGATGTGAAAATAGGGTGATTTCAGGTTTAGATGACTGCTCATGAAGGTAATAATGATTAGTAAACATTTATCAACATTTACAGATGATGAATAGTTTCCACTTTAGATTGAGTACTGCAAAAACATGAATAAATGATTAGTTAAGATGTGTAAGACCAAATATGTGACCATTACAGACTGTGATTATAAGTTAATGAATATGTTAACATGAAGAGTTTGTGAAGTGCTTAAAATGACTAAAACAATTTTAATAATACGTTTAATAGCATTTGTTAGCATTGAAAAGTACATTAACAGCTTTTAATAATTGTATAATTTCTGTTAAAATCATTTGAGAATTTTTTAAGAAATTCATGAGCATATAAATTGAAAGTTTAGTAACATTGTGTTAACTAATGACCCATTAAGCATTATATAATATTTGTTGATGATTTATTAATGAAGGTTAAATCATTGTAAACCATCCTCAGAAATAGTTTGAATATTTTTTTAAAGTGCATTATCAAATGAATTGAAAGTTTAATGACATTTGTAAGCATTTTAATTTACTTAAAATTTACTTCAAATCTGTTAATCATTAGGTACTGTGTAGTAAGTATATTAATTAAACTTTAACAAACACATTATCATATTTCTAGCTATGTGAATATATATTAACTAATGATCTATTAAGCATTATATAATGTTTGTTAATAATTTATTAATGAAAGTTATAATAAAGTGTTACCAATTAATCATTCTGATTTTTGTAAAATAAATTAATTCTCATTACTGTAATTAAACCAGGGTTCCCACGGGTACTTGAAATCCTTGAAAGTTTGTGAATCTGAAAAAAAAAAAATATTCAAGACCCTGGAAAGTTTTTGAAAATAGACATGCATAGATACAGGTCCTTGAAAGTGCTTGAATTTATTTTGTGCAAGATGTTTTCTGGAAAAAAATCCATATTATTCCATATTATTAAGTCCATTAAGTGTTTCCAACGTGAAGTACGTTGTGTTGTACGTTGCCATGACATTCATGCACGCACTAAACTACTACGATGGTACCTTAACGTTTCACAGACACATGAAAACTGTATCAGTGTATCTTACAAGGTAACTTGATGTAACCTTACTCTCACTAGAAATGTGTCCCCAAAATAAGTCCTTGAATTTGAGGGTATTGGACTTAGAAAGTCCTTAAAAGGTCCTTGAATTGTGTCCTTGAAAGGTGTGGGAACCCTGTTAAACGTCCATAAATTTATTTATTTTTAGTTTTTGTTCATTTTTGTATAACCTATGATGTATATTTACAATTGTATTTTGCAAATACACGTCACAATTTAAAGGATTTGTAAATTTTTGTGACTGAAAATTTAAGCCAGATAGAACCACATTAAACTTGAGAAGCAGATCTGTACAAATCAGTCAGACCATTTACTACTCTCATTAAGACCAATTTATTACAATAATCTGATTCAAGAGAATGGTTCTTTCACAAATCAGACATCACTATTTCTGTCATCACTTCTCATCTCTTATTAATGAACTGCGGTCTGTTCTCCACAGAAGGTTATCGTATTGCTTTAAAAGACTTAAAATATCAACCCAGGCTCATTGGAAAGATGTGCCACCAGCGACAGTTCTGCAAAACTATATTAGATCTTCTTCAATTTTTCACAACACTGAAATTTCCAATGAGGTGCTTTTAGTTTTATCCAGAATGGATGAGCATGAATCTGGCAATGTTTTATGATGCTAATTGTACATATTGTGTGAGTTCAGAGATGAAATAGCCATTGAGGGGCACTAAAAGGTTAATGCTCTGTCATATTTGAAAATAATGTAACACCTACATTAAACCTGCCCTAAACCTTAATTGATATTGTTAACAAAAATAAGCTTCAGAGAAAAACACACCGAAGAAAACCATGTTACTCTAGTTTCTACAAATCTTTAAGCTCTTTTATTGTAGCTTATTTTTCACTGATGCCTGAGCGCTGCACATTCAAAGTGAAGTGCTGTACCAGGTGAGCTACTGAGCAAGTTTACTATGTGAGAAAAACAACATGTATGGAGCTGCTTATGTGGTACAAATGTCAAAATGTATTAGTTTACAAACCATAACATAATATTGCAAGGAAATGTGTGAAAATGAAACTTTTTTTATACAATAGTCTGCTCATGTAATCATAATTCGTAATAAGTCGTTGTGTTTCATTCTCCCTCATGTTCAACTGTGTGGCCACGTTATTGTTTCTAAAAGAGGCTTCAATATATATTTTTTCCTATTTCCTTCTTTTGATTTTGGGTTGAAACATGATCTGGACATTCCTTTTTGTCAGATTCACTCTATTAATGCATTCAGTTTAGACATTAATGGATGTTGTGTGTGATTAAGCTCATGTCTACACAGACATTTGGCATGCAGTAGACAGTACTTTTCAAAGTAATTGTGCACAAACATGACTTTGCTAGAAGTAACACATCCAACCTACACTTTAACACACCCAGATAGACTCTGAAAACACAGAATAGGCCGAGTCTGATTGACACTTCACATATATAACCCGTCACATGACTCTCACCTCTGCGTGCCACCAGAGATAAAATCTAAAAGGCTTCAGTTGTCTTCTCACTGGTCCACTCGAGTGAGAGTGTGGTTTTGTATAACTGAGTGCTTTTGTTGGGTCCAGCATTTCGCATACAGCTTTCAATAATGCAGCAGAGAGGCATCCAGGTCTTTAGAGCCACAACTGCAGCTGCAGTGAAAAATGCTGCTGCTTTGAGACCATCAGCTGCTGTGTATAAGGCTATTTCCAGCCAAACAAATACGGCAGGAAACAGATCAGCTCTCGATTTTAAAGTGCATCCACAGACGTGCTAGTTTAAATCTGCCTTCACAACATGTACACACAAACACAGACGTATCTACATTGACTCAGACTGTAGCCCTGTGGCAAAACTGACTTTGACTGGTTACTCACTCTCTCACACATTTTTTCATATGCAGTACTGGTGAATAAGCAAAGAAATATGACAGAAGACGATGTGTTACAGTGGTTTTAATCATGGTTGGAAAAAAAAACATTTTATCACCCTTATGTCATTCCAAACCTGTATTGCTTTCTTTTCTATTTGTGGAATGTGAAACAAGATATTTTTAAAGAACACTGAGAACTAAACAACATCGGAGTCAATTGACTTCCATTGTATAAAAGCATTTCTTCTGTGCTCCACTACAGAAAAGAAAGTCATAGAAGTAAATATTGACAACATTTTTATTTTAGGCTGCACTGTTTTATGTTGTAGAACAGTGTTGGGGAAAGTTACTTTAAAAAGTAATGCGTTACAATATTGAGTTACTCCCTAAATAAGTAACTAATTACGTTACTTAGTTACGTTTTATGGAAAGTAATGCGTTACTTTACTTTTGCGTTACTTTTTAAAGCTGGGCAGGGCTTGCTTGTTTGTTTTTAATATAAAAAGTTCTATTTTTGGCAAATGTAAAAGCCTTTTCACACCAAAAGCCTCAGGCTTTGAGAAAAG
>JAHKKF010528191.1:0-14116 GCA_019740295.1 Labeo calbasu | reverse complement strand
GGTTCTCTCCACTTCAGCAGGATCTTGTCCTCGTACACACTGGCCTGGATTGAATCCAGAGGAACTTCCCCCGGCACTGACAGGAAATGACATCACAAACCATCAAAACACAGCAACAGCAGCAGATCTGCATCTGCATATGACATTCTCTGTAGTTGTAATGTTTTTCTACATTTAATCAATGTGAAATAAATGTGTGTAAAAATGTCTCAAACTGACCAGTTCATACTAAAAATATATATATATATATATATACACTTTTTTTTTTCCACTGGTATTAAGCGTGAAGGTGTTTTATAACTAAAATGAGAACAAATGATTGTTTTGAATCCATAAATCCACAGAAACGCACACAATCCCCTCAGACGCTCACATTCTCCTCCTCCAAACACGCCCGTGAGCGTGCGAGAGATTATTTCTCATTTGTTTATCGTTTCATCCTCTCACAGGAGCGTTATTCACGTCTGTCTCATTTGACACCGACTCTGAGCGGGAACAAAAGAGCACGTGTGTGTTTAACATCCAGTCGAGATTCAGCCCAGGTGTCTAATTATTTATAAAGGTTGCCGATCTCTGGAAACAAAAAATCATGTTTACTCTGTCAGAAGAGCTCTGCTAATGGGGGATGTAATTAGACATTCAAGCTAAATGTCAGCGCTTTACCCAACTGGAAGAATTTCACCCTCACAAATATGTGGAATAGGATGAGAATGATCCAGTGGAGCGCTCCAGCAGCTCGTTCACTCATATAATGGGCTCTTCATCTGTATACGGTGAGACGGGAGACGGTTTAGGCTCATCTGATGACCTTAATGGTTCTTTAGTGCTTCTTCAGTGTCAGCAAAGAAGCCTCTTCTGATCAAGAACCTTTTGTGTGTCTGTATGAGGTCACTGAGGTGCTATATGCTTATTTGTGGATAAATAGTTATTATAAAACGGATAGTTCCAGCCCTTGATTCTGATTGGTTGAGCCACATTTAAAGCTGTTGTAAAATACACTACAAACACACACCTTTGTTTATGTTTTGTGTTGCTCGGCAACCACTTCGTTGCAACCACAACTGTTTCTGAGGAACTACATTGTTCGGTAGAAGAATACTGTTTTTATTAATATCATTACACTTTATTTGCTCTGCTTTTTGTTGTATAACCTTACTACGTATATAGAATAACCGTTTTATTAAAGCAATAAGCCCTGTGAAGCTGTGGTTTACAGTGAATTTATAACATCTAATCAGCTCTGCCTTATGCTTAGCTGTTATAAATTCACTGTAAACCACGGCTTCTTGGGGCTTATTGCTTTAATAGAATAAAAACTTTATGTTTTACTGGTAACTTGAGAACAAAATGTTGTTAAATCTCATAGAACAAAAATCATCTAACAAAAAATTAAAAATAAGACATTAAAGTAAATATAAAGTTTTTAAGGACTTTTTTTGTATAATGATTTTATTTCAATGACAAATTGCTAAATGTATGTAATTACATACAATTAAATGTATACAATTTACCTTAAAAACGATAAAAATGATACAGAAATAAATTTTAAAAAATCTTTATATTCCTTATATATATACAGTTTTAGCATATTTTAGCTTAGTTGAGATATTATTAAAATTTTTTATAAATATTTTGAACCAGTCTGTTTATATATTTTCTATTTTCATTTTAACTTTGTTGTGTTTTTGTCATTTTCAGTAGTTTTTTTATGGCTATATAGTTTTTTTTATTAATTTTACTTCAGTTTTAGTTTGCAATTTTATTAGAAGTTATTTTATTAGTAGATTTTTAATTTTAATTTTAGTTTAATTAATTTTATTGTGCATATTTGTCATTTTTATTTGTCCCTTTTATTTACATGTCTATATAATATTTATTAATTTTACAATCATTAATTGTGTTTAGTTATTTTAGTTAAACTAATATTAAAATGAGAAATATTGCTGAAATAAAAAGTATATTTTATTTTAATTCAATTAATATTTATTTTATTTCAAGCAATGAAATGTGTATGTATATATATATTAATAATACTCTAAATAGGAAACTAAATCTGCTAGCTGTAGTAAATGTCTATATAAGTCATTCATTCAATTTGTTAAAACAGCTGATTCATTCTATTTATAAATGGGCCTTTGAGTCATTGATTCACACGATTCGTTCAAAACACGATTCATTCAGAAACTAAACACCGCTGTGTTGCTCTAAGACACGCAACAATTCTGCTATGGCTTCAAAGGTAATATGTTCTCGGCAAAATTGAGCAAAAACGCATAATATTGTGTTTCAAATATAACAGTATCAACTTCTAATTACTGAACTATTGTATAAAATCACATTTAAGCACATTTAAGATCGGGACAAAATCAGCACTTGTGTCATATTGCTCTTGCTGCCCGTGTGATATTGTGTGATATGTTTTATATATATATATATATATATATATATATATAAGAGACAAAACACATACAGGGCATTTTTGGCACCAATATCTTGAATTTTAGAATTTTTGCTATATAGTTTATATTTTTATATTTTCTATATTAGATATAGAAAGATATTTGAGAGTTTTCTTGCAGTCTCTCACCATCTTCATCGGTCTGGACGTGGATCTCGGGACTCTCTTTGACGCCCTCGCGGTTGCGCAGCACCATCCTGACGCTGAGGTTGGTGAAGGGCGTGAGGTTGTGGATGGTGTGCTGGGGGGCGGAGCTCCGGCTGTCATATGACGCCACCTCCCTGCTCTCCTCCTTGCCGCCGCCTCTGGCGCGGTACTGCACCGTCAGACTGTAGTTGTGGCAGCGCGTCACGTTGTAGCCGAACGGCTCCCAGCGAAGCGTCACCTGACGGGCCTTGATGTCCACCACTTTCAGCTGCCGTGGGCCGTGCATGGGCTCTGAGAAAGACAACAATGAAAAACACAAAGCATTTACACAAGCAGAAAGTCAAAAATAGACAATAGTTTGTAAGAAACATTCTCATTACAGCAGCCCACACAAAACCTTCTGGGTGAGAAATTGTATCATTTTAAACCCTTATGACATTATCTGACTGTAAAACACAAACGATGCAACAACACAGCATCGCATAGTGACCATGACCGAGAAGATCCAAAAAGTGCAAAAATACCATTTCTTTTTACATTTATTTTATTGCTTTTGTCTAAATTTAACTTTTTCCCTTGCAACTCTGAGTTTATATCTCAAAATGTTTTTGTTTTTTTTCTTGCAATTGCCCAACATAGACTTTCTCCCTACTGGTGTCCCCCAGGGTTCAATTTTAGGCCCTTTTTAGTTTTTATGTATTTCCACTTGGATTGTCTTTTCTCTCACAGTGTATATCTGACATGAAAATGCATGAAGATTCATCAAAACATAAATCATTGTGTTTATGTAGAAAGAAAGTCAGTCACAAGGGTTTGGAGTGGCATGATGGCAGTAAACGCAGAGCGAATGATGATTACGGGTGTACTGTCTCTTTAAACAGACACACACGAGCTGGTTTCTGATCGTGCGGCTCGTGGACTGGAATCAGAGCCCTGATCCCGTTTCTGCGGGTCTGGAAACACGAGAGCGGCTCACATCAGCCACTCCAGGATCAAAGCAGCAATCAGAGCAGAAGAGCAGATGAAAGCGCCTCCGACTCCATCTAATACAGCAGAACCAAGATGAGCAGCACAGTCCAGAGACATCTGATCAACATCTGCTCAATATACTGAACACATATCAAACACATACATGTGTGCTCATAAGAATCAACCAACTGCTTCTGATCTTCTTCTGTAGGTCGCATTGGACTAACGCATAAATGCAATGTGAATACACCCTGCTTAATCTAAAAAAAATAAAAATTAGTTTTTTTTAAAGTCGTTTTTGCTGTCCTGAATACCATATTATATATCTTGAGTCGCTTCTGAGGGGCAGCGGTGAATGAAATGAGAAGATCTGTCTCCGTCTCTCTCTGGATGGAGTTAAAGGCCTTCAACACACACTAATAGGATCAATTTCCATTCTCGCTTAAATCTGAAGTCCATTTCTCTGGAACTTAACATTTTCCCACCTATTAGATCCAGACAGCGCTCAATTTCCCCATCCTCACTCTGGAGACACACACACACACGCACACACACACACACAGTGTCATAGTGTTGCCATATAAAAGCCTTGTCAGCTTTCTCTCTGAACTAATATTGTGACATTTTTTTCAACAGAAATTCACCAGATGACTTAATTAGCTATATTTGGAAAAAATAAAAAAATAAATAAATAATAATAATAATAATAATAATAATAATAATAATTTAATGGTTGATTCTGTTAGTAAATTCATGCATAAATCAATTAACCAATCAACCAATCAATCAATCAAATAAAAAAGGCAATTTGTACTGTGTTTTTCAACTGTGAAATTCTTTTAGGTCTGCAAGAGTTAGGAAAACTTGGGAAAAATATTAAACAAAATAAGAAACATAATAAAAATGCATAAAAAATTAAATATTGAAAAAAAAGTTGAGTAAAAATGATTTAACTCTGAAGTTATTATTTAATATTCATTAA
Source organism: Labeo calbasu (assembly GCA_019740295.1). Classification (NCBI taxonomy): domain Eukaryota; kingdom Metazoa; phylum Chordata; class Actinopteri; order Cypriniformes; family Cyprinidae; genus Labeo; species Labeo calbasu. The sequence goes on along the minus strand of JAHKKF010528191.1, from coordinate 9,560 downwards.
TGTTAATATTAATAAATGAATACTTAATTATTACTATTTACATCCTAATTTAAACAAAATTATTTTTTTATTTAAACCAGTTTTAAGTATCAAGGGTATATTTGTAGCAACAGCCAAAAATACACTGTATGGGTCAAAATGATCGATTTTTCTTTTATGCTGAAAAATCATTAAGATATTAAGTAAAGATCATGTTCCATGAAGATACTTTGCAAATTTTCTAACTTTATATGCGATTTTCTCAATATTTTGTTTTTTGCACCCTCAGATTCCAGATTTTCAAATAGCTGTTCTATCCTAACAAACCATACATCAACACGAAGCCTATTTATTCAGCTTTCAGATGATGTATAAATCTCTATTTCAAAAAACGGACCCTTATGACCGGTTTTGTGGTCCAGGGTCACATACAGTATGTGCTGGCGGTTTCAGACTGAAGAAGTAATCAGTAATCGGACCAAATCCTTCTCAGACACTGAACTACTGTATCATGAGCGGCACACATTTACTTCTTTAAATCACAACCTAAGCCATATAGCAATACTGATTTCAATTCAATATACTGTATTGTGCCGCCCTAATATAATCTACATACATCAGTAAGCATGATTCAATCATAACAAATTCCAGTAGATTTAGTCCATTTTCGCCAGAATCACTGTACTGATCAACCAGCACTAAACCAGCAAAATCATCATTCTGAAGAAACTCTGATTTACTTTCACAAACTGTTCTATGAGTCTGAAAGTGTTTTATTTCTGCTCACAACTGAAGTCAATTATAAAGTTAGTTTTATGTGAAATGACCCTCAAAGACCAACATTATTGGAGCATTAAAACGCACAGTCTAGACAGATGAGACGCGCCGATAAAAACAGCACAGACATTAATGTTCATGTCAAGGCCAGAGGAGTTTCCACACACCAAACTATAAAACAGATCCAGACTCAACTTTATATACAATTTTTGCAGTTTTGCAGTTTTGTATGAAACTAAGACGGCATTGCATCTTTCCATAAATAATTGTAACCAAACTTAAAATGCATTACAACATTTGCAGATTCCATGCTCCGGTTGCTTGTCGTGCGTCTAAATGCATTGCACATACTGAAGATGTAATACCTGAATAGATAAGTTTTATAACTGTGCTTCCAATTATTCATGAGATCACTGAATGCACTATAAGGTGCATTAATTAATGCATTAAAACACTTTTATAATGCATTATATATAAAGGCTTCAAGTGTTACCAGATTAATAAATGCGGCGCTTCATTAAACATTGTCTTCTATAATTCACCTGAATGTTGCTGTAGTTTCCTAACACCCGTAGGTCAGTTTGCCGTGATTTTACCGCGGTAAATGCTCAGCCTCAGGTACTGTTCAATGACAGGTACTCTGTGCGTTTCAGAAGAATGAAAGGTCGTCTCAGATGTGTTTGCATGTTCCTGTGTGAAGCTCGTCCTTGACTGTTCAGACCTGACAGGCGAACGCTCGCTAAATGATTAAATGCAAATGGAAGGAAGTCAGACTTCAGATGCAGATAAAAACAGAACGCACGCGCGCATTACAGAGGACAAACGGCAAAGACGGAGCAAACGTGACGGAAACGCTCCGAATGAAGTTTAGCATCTCGGATACATTTCATCATTTATTCACAACACCAATAAGCAAAGCAGAAAAATGACATTTGGAAAGGTCAGACGCACGAGAAACAGCTGAGCACGCAGGTTCAAGAATCAGTCTGTCTTATTCTGACAAATCACACACATCATCATCAAGAAAACTGATGGACTGTGCGAACGGACGCTCAACATCACCCATATTCACTACACACACAAAAGTAATACAGCTCCACTAAAAAAAGGAACTAGATTATATTATGCTTGACACATAAATAAATGCTGTTCGTTTGAACTTTCTATTTATCTGTAAATCCTGAAAAATAAAATGTACCACAGTTTCCACATATATATTGTGCAGCACAACTGTTTTCAATATTGCTAATAATCAGAAATGTTTGTTGAGCAGCAAATCAGCATATTAGAATGATTTCTGAAGGATCATGTGACACAGAAGACTGGAGTAATGATGCTGAAAATTCAGCTGCACATCACAGAAATAAATTACATTTTAGAATATATTCACATAGAAAACATACGTATTAAATTCTAATAATATTTCAGAATTTTTACTGTATTTTTAATCAAATGCAGCTTTGGTGAGCAGAAAAGACTTTAAAATCATTAAAACGGGAGTAATGATGCTGAAAATTCGGATTTGATCACAGAAATAAATTACATTTTAACAGATATTCACATAGAAAACAGCTGTTTTAAATTCTAATAATATTTCACAATTTTTACTGTATTTTTAATACAGTAAAAATACAAATAAACAGCTTTAGTGAGCAGAAGAGACTTCTTAAAAAAACATTAAAAGTGGAGTAATGATGCTGAAAATTCAGCTGTGCATCACAGCAGTCAATTACAGTTTAACACAGATTCACATAGAAAACAGCTGTTTTAAACTGTAATATAATTTCACTTTTTTACTGAATTTTTGATCAATTTTTGAGCAGCCTTGGTGAGCAGAAGAGACGTTAGAAACATCCAAATATCTTACAGACTTGTGTTTATGAATGCACACTCACGTAGGCCGTAGAGAACGCGTGGCGGCTAAAAAGACGGAGTGAACTCTAATTCTGCGAGGTCGATATGAGACCAACACGGCCACATTTATCCCTTTCACAATTTTCCAAGTTCAGCAAATGATTTTAAAAAATATGACATTGATTTTTGTGCTTTACAAAAGGAAAAAGGCAGGAACAGCGTGTGAATCAAGCTCAGCTTTAAAAGCTATTGATTTTTTGGACAATTGGCTGTATACACAGAACGATTTCTGAGATTATTTAAGAAAGCGTCTGAAATGTGACCCACGAGCTCTAGTGTGCCATTATTCAAGTGCTCTTATTTCCAGACATTTCCTTCCTATTGATGTGAAAACCACTTAAGAATGAGGAGGAGACGAGAAAACACGAGCAGAACGTGAGACGATTTAAACGACTGCCGACGAACTCCAACAGCCACACCATCGGCATCAGTATTCTGAAAAACTCTCCTGAATCGCATTCAAAACACAGTCTGTAAGGGAACTGACTAACGAACTGAGGAAACAAAACAACAAAAATGAAAAACTGACTGAACAATAAATGCAATCGCTGTTTTAGGCTTTCTTCAGGTTTATTTTTTATTTACTTTATGTCAAAGGAATAGTTGACTCAAAAATGAATGTTAGATGAAAATGTTTTCACCGTCAGGCTGTCCAAGATCAAGATTTGTAGAAATGTGTCATTCCATCACTGTCTCACCAATGGATGCTCTGCAGTGAATGGGTGCCGTCAGAATGAGAGTCCAAACATCTGATAAAAACATCACAATAATCCACAACCACTCCAGTCCATCAGTTCACATTTTGAGAAGACAAAAACTGAAACAAATAATCCATAATCTAAAATAAAGCTTCCTTCAGTGAAAAAGTCCATCTCCACATATTTATTTAGAGCTGTTTTGGCTTGTAAACGGTGCTTAATCTGTGCAGATTTCTCTCCTGATTCAGCTCAGACAATTTTTTTCACTGGAGGAAGTGTTATACGGATTATGGACTCCTATTTTAGCTACAAATGTCTTGATGGACTTGTTTCAGCTTTTGTCTTCTCAAGATGTTGACTGATGGACTGGAGTGGTTGTGGATTATTGTGATGTTGTTTATCAGCTGTTTGGACTCTGATTCTGACGGCACCCATTCACTGCAGAGCATCCATTGGTGAGTAAGTGACTGAATGACACATTTCTACAAATACGTTGAAGAAAAACTCATCCTAATATTGTATCACTAATGATCTGAAAAAAAAAGACATTAAATAGCCAAAGAAATGTGTCATCCTATCACTTGTCCACCAACAGATCCTCTGCAGTGAATGGGTGCCGTCAGAAACAGTCCAAACTGCTGATACGCTGAACGAGTGAAAAAGTGGTCGGGTCTGAATCAGGAGAGACATCTGCACAGATCAAGCACCATTTACAAGCCAAAACAGCTCTAATGCGAGATGTGAGAGACAACAGAAGATGGACTTTTCACTGGAGGAAGCGTTATTATGGATTATGGACTTGTATTTTAGTTAAAAATGTCTTAATGATGGATTTGTTTCATCTTTTGTCTTCTCAAGATGTTAACTGATGGACTGGAGTGGTTGTGGATTATTGTGATGTTTTTTTATCAGCTGTTTGGACTCACATTCTGACGGCACCCATTCACTGCAGAGCATCCATTGGTGAGTAAGTGACTGAATGACACATTTCTACAAATATGATGAAGAAACAAACTCATCCTAATATTGTATCACTAATGATCTGAAAAAAAAAAAGATATTAAATAGCCAAAGAAATGTGTCATCCTATCACTTGCCCACCAATGGATCCTCTCCAGTGAATGGGTGCCGTCAGAATGAGAGTCCAAACAGCTGATAAAAATATCACAATAATCCATAATAAAGCTTCCTCCAGTGAAAAAAGGCCATCTCCACATATTTATTTAGAGCTGTTTTGGCTTGTAAACAGTGCTTGATCTGTGCAGATTTCTCTCCTGATTCAGACCAGACCGCTTTTTCACTGGAGGAAGTGTTATTATGGATTATGGACTTGTATTTTAGTTAAAAATGTCTTAACTGATGGACTGGAGTGGTTGTGGATTATTGTGATGTTTTTTTCAGCTGTTTGGACTCTCATTCTGATGGCACCCATTCACTGCAGAGGATCCGTTGGTGGGCAAGTGATGGAATGACGTTTCTACAAATCTGATAAACAAACAAACTTATCCTAATCTTGGATGACCTAATTGTGAGGACATTTACATCTAATATTCATTTTTAGGTGAACTATTCCTTTAAACTAATATAAGAATGTTTTTAATACTGAAGGGTGAAAACAGGCTGAAATACAGTGAACGAAGAATGATGGATGTTTGAAGGCTTCTTCACATGCGTTTGCTGACGTTTAAAGAGTGTCATGCAGAAAATAGAGCTTTAAAATCCCCCTATTTGCGTAACTATCAGCGGCCCACAGTGATGGGGACGAGTCCGAGCGGGACGGGAAAATCCTCACACACTCTCACACACACACACACATACAGAAAATCTGTGAATGCCACCCAAATGTAATGTTGGCAAATGGTCCAGAGAGTCAGAACCGCGTCATCAGCGTGTTTAACAGCGTCAGTCATGGAGAAACACCTCAGAAATGACTGAATCAGGCCGATTTCTGCTTCAATACAGAGAAAATGTGCCACACACAACCATAAAACACACTCAGACTCACCTGAGCAACAACAAATGACCTTGATTTCACTAGCAAATTGTTTTTATTTTTGACATTTCTTATTTACTTCATAAATCAAACAATTTAGTGAAAAAACAGTGGAGTGAGAAAACCCTGCGCTCGTTGTAAAACATTCTGATGCTTTTCCTGGAAAATAAAACAAAAACTGAGCAAGAAAACACCTTCCGATTTACTGTGAGGAAACAAATTGAACATCTCACACAATCCTGCTTCTCAAATACTGTAAATGTCAGTACAGTAACAGCGAGTGTGTGATATAAAGCCCAAACCTGCTGTTAAACTGTAAACGTGAGGCGTGAGAGAGCAAACACGAGCACACGACGAGCTGACGGGAGTCAAACACGTCGTACGGACGGCTAAATGACGCTCGGCCTCTCACCGGCGGCTAATTGAATAATTTCAGTGTGACATTTAGATGGAACTATTAGCGGCTCTTTATCATTACAGCTTGACATTTAAATAATGTTTTCTAAATTATCAGCACATTATCGGCTCCTGTTCATCCTAATGGCTCATTCACATCACCTTTATCATGCAAATAGATGACATGATTACACGACACCAGACCAGACGTGACGACACAATAGCAGAAGTGTGTGGGTGTGCATATTACGTTAGAAATGACAATTTGTAGCTATAAAGTATAAAACTATATGTATATGTACACACCCAAATGACTGTTCAAAAGCTTGGGTTTGATTTTTCGGACTTTTGAAAAAAAGTCTCTTCTGCTCACCAAGGAAGCATTTATTTGATTAGAAAATACACAACAAAACTGTAATATTGATATAATATTAAGTAAATGAGGTAAAATGAAAGAATATATACAACGTAGCCATGAGAAAATAAAATTCCTGGCCACAGTAAATACTGTATATTACTGTCAGCATGTCATGTGTGGTTCTGTACGCCACCCATTTTATTTTTGTAAAGTGTATTTTCATTTAGCATCGTAAAGAAACATAACGCATCATAACACAGCAAAGCATCATAAAGCATTGTAACACATCATAATGGGACAACGCAATGTAACGCAACATAAAGCATCATGCAGTACTGTAACACACCATAAAGCATTGCAATGCAACAAAGCATCATAAAGCATTGTAACACAACCTAACGCACTGTAATGCATCATAACGCAACAAAGCATTACAATGCGCTGTAATACAACATAAAGCATCAAAACGCATTATAACGCAACAAAGCATTGTAACACACCATAAAGCGTCATTAAGCATTGTAACACAACCTAAAGCATTGCAATGCACTGTAGCATTTGTAACGCAACATGCATCGTAACAACATGAAGAATCATGTAGTATTGTAACGCAACAGAGCATTGCTATGCACTGTAATACAACAAACGCAATATAACGCAACATAGTGCAGCATGAAGCATCATAAAGCATTGTAACACAACATGAAGAATCATGTATCAAACACATTGTAATGCAACAAAGCATTGTAACACAACATAAAACATCTTAAATCACTGTAAAGCAACTTAAAGCATTGTAACACAACATTAAGAATCATGTAGCACTGTAACGCAACAAAGGATTGTAACATAACCAAAAGCATTATAATGCATCATAATGCAACAAAGCATTGCAATGCACTCTAATGCAACCTAAAGCACCGTAACACAACATGAAGCATCATGACATGTCAAACACACTGTAATGCAACAAAACATTGTGATGCAACATAAAGCATTGTAACACAGCATAAAGCATTGTAACACAACATGAAGATTCATGTAGCACTGTAACGCAACAAAGCATTGTATCGTAACCAAAAGCATTGTAATGCATCATAATGCAACAAAGCATTGCAATGAACTCTAATGCAACAAAGCATCGTAACACAACATGAAGCATCATAAAACACTGTAACACAACAAAGCATCATGAAGTATCAAACACATTGTAATGCAACGAAACATTGTAACGCACCATAAAGCATCATAAAGCATAGTAATGCATTTGTTAGTTCTCTGTTTAATATAAGCAAGTTTGTCACTGTATTTTCAAGCATTGGTTTTGTTCAAAGAAAGCCAAAGATCCTGAGCGTCACTGACAAATATCTTGTAAAATGTGCAGTGTAATCTGTAATATTCATGCTGCCATGCGTTTATTTTATCAGGTTTATTCATTTCCTCACTGTGGCATCACTATTTGGAGTTTGTCAGCTCTGGTCACAGTCTGCTTTCATCGTACAGAAAAGTGAGTTTTGTTTTCGTGTGAATCATTCTCAACTCAGGTCTGCTGAGGTCAGAGGTCAGTTTGTCTGATTGGTGTGATTTTCGGCTCAGATACGGTTTCGTCATTTGCATCTTCACTCGCTCCGATCGCACTTATTACAGCGAGAGTGTAGTTGAGTTTTCACACTGTCACTGATAATGTGATCCGCTCAGTCTGAAGGCGATTTCTTCTTCATTCTCTGTCTCGCGTCTCTCTCGATCTCAATCATTGACGGTCTGATGGCTGTATTGACGGACGGAGCGATCGCTCCTCGCACTAGTTAATGTAACACAGCTCTTCTAGCAGGCGGTTTAATGAGATCAGCGGTGTGACCCGTTGGGCTCAATCTGATTTGTTAGAGTGACGTGTCGATCCGCTCGTGAAGATCAGAGGGTCACGGGGTCGCGCTTTAACATGAAGGGAGGCGGGTCGTACCCTGTGAACCCAATCACTAGAGCGACGGCGTTACCGTGGTAACCGAGCGTGGGATCGATGCTCAGTGTTCTGCTGGAGTCTGTGTTTGGGATGGAGATCACGAGAGAGTGTGAGTTATTTAGCGTCCGTCCCATCAGCCCTTCATCAGCCGAGAGTCAATGCCACATCTAATGCTCACTGCCCTCAAAACAACTTCTAACTTACACAACCAGTGTTTTTCTGAAAGAAATGATTACTTTTATTTATCAAGGACATATTAAACAGTACAAACCATTCATAAGATTTCGATTTTAAATGTGACCATGTTTTAATAAAACAAGGAAATGGATTCTTAATTTAGGGCCACAATTTATTTTAAACAAGGAAATAAATGAATAAGTTGTGGGAGCAATATAAGATGTAGTTTTCCCTGCGTGTCATGTGTTAGGCCGTGTATAAACCTGTGCTGTAACATTAAACCAATAAAAGATCTTTGGATTTCCCCATTACTTTAAAACCAATGCTTAGCTTGTGGCATTATATATTTTTAATGAATTACACTTAAATTAAATACAAAAACAGGTACTTTTGCTTATGGCTTTGGCAAAAAAATTCTCCGCCATCGTCTGTCAGCCTTCTGCATTCAATTCAATTCAATTCAATGCAATGCAATTCAAATGTCTTTGTATAGCGCCTTTCATGATACATATCATTGCAAAGCAAATTAAAGTGCAGATGCATTCAGATTAGAACTGTAGCATCCGTGAACAACTGAACTAAACTGTTTTTATTTCTAAAAGCTAAACGTAACACATAAGGCTTCGTAACGCTTCATACTACATAACACATCATAACGCATTATGACACATAACGCATCATAATGTATCGTAATGCATCATGAAGCATCATAACACGTCATTACGCATCATTATGCAAAGAGCTTTATAACGCATCATAACACATAACATATCATAATGTATCGCAATGTGTTTATGTATCGTAATCATAATGCGTCATAACGAATTACAACACATAATGCATCATGGCGCATTATAATGGATCGTGACACGTCATAGCGCATCAGAATGCATAGAGCACCATAACGCATCATAACACATTACACATCATGATGCATTATAATGTATCGTAAATGCATCACAAAGCATCATAATGCATAGAGCATCATAACACATCATAGCACATAATACATAATAACTCATCATAAAGCATATTGCATTGTGACACGTCAWAACGCATTATAATGCATAGAGCATCATAACGCATCATAACACGTAACGCATCATAACGCATAATGCATCATGACAAGTCACAGTGCATCATAATGCACAGAGCATCATAACACACCATAATGCATTATAATGTATCGTAAATGCATCATGATGCATCATAAGGCATAAGGCATCATAATGCATAGAGCATCATAACGCATCATAGCACATAATGCATAATAACTCATCATAAAGCATATTGCATTGTGACACGTCA
>JAHKKF010528186.1:0-17370 GCA_019740295.1 Labeo calbasu | reverse complement strand
ACTGTCCTTGATCGTAATAAATGTGAATTTATCTGATTACATAAATGAACAAGGTAAGGTTTAAAGATTTTTATTAACAAATAGCCTAATGTAGTCAATGCAAGCGTATTACAGACTGTCATGATGACGAAATCAGCTCCGTATATTAGACATATTAAATATATTAGATTTAAGTTGTGCCATTTTGGCCTAGACATCCTTTACACAAATAAGAAGGAATTTTTATTTTATATAGATCTCCGAAACTGCCTTAAATTGGCGTACTTTCGATGTCACGCTCGAACGTAGGCAGGGTTGTATCAGCGATGGGCGTGGCTTTTGACGGCACGCGTGGATGTCCACCGCAGGCTGCAGCGAGCCTTGCCAGGGCCTGCGGATTAAGGGGGCCCAGCGTGATCGGTTGTGGAGGAAAGGAAAAGTAGACCTGGAATTGACTGGCCATCGAGAGCACCCGAACTTTTCCCCGTGTGCTGGTTGTCACTGCACAAAGCAACCACCCAATAAAGCATTACAATGATAAAAACCTTGAGGCCGTGAATGCATGAATTAACGTTTCTGTATTTGCCATTGAGAAGGTTTGAGAAAGTTGTCATTTAGATATGTTTTTGAGATGGAAAAATGCGGTTTTACAGATGCTAGAAAAGTGGCTTTCGAAGGAAAGATTGCCAAAGAAATAGCACACCAAAAGTACTCTCTAGTAAAGAGCTGATGAGTGAATCAGGTGTGTTTGATCAAGGAGACATGCATAATGTGCAGTGTCGGGGCCTCCAGGAATGTGGTTGGAACTACTGCATTAGATGATATATTAAAAAATAATAATAATAATAATCAGTTTAAACAAACAGTTCAGTAACATTTGTCAGCATTCAAATGTGCATTAATAAATAAAGTTGTTAATCAGTACATATTTAGTGAATGATCATATAAGTGTTACGTGTTCTCTGTGCCCTGTCAGGACTTTTATGTTGAAGTATTTCCTGTGCACTGTTTGTTGATTGGTCCCCCATGATTAGGTTCCCCAGGTGTTTTCCATTTACCACTTCTCCTTGCTATCGTGTTCTGCTGTGTATCCACAAGTTTCCGGGGGGCGCTTCTGTAAAAAAGAACGTGGGTACAACTTTGTGGGTGAGGTGGCGAACGTAGTATACCAGTGGTATTTTGTGTGCTAATTAGCAAAGAGGCTAAGTGTTTTTTAGACCATTGTTTACTTTGTAAAGATGCACACCTATATGAGAGATGCCATTACGTTCTAATGGACAACATATGCTTTTCGAATTTGTGTTATTAGCAAGTTTGGATCTCTAAATCTTGAATGACTGTCAACTAGTGAAATGACATTGGAACCGAGACATCAGAGCTTGTGTTAAAGGGCTTGACAGATGAAAGCTCGATTCGAGGCTTGTTAACGTAGAAATCCCTTTCGTAAAAGCCTCATTTTCTGTCCAGTCCTGTGCGCGATTCACTTTAATTTTCATTGGGACTCATTTAATAATTACATTTTTAAATACCCAGTCGTACAAGTAATATGAAGAATACAAATCATTTCAGGAAAAATGCCATGTGCAATTAATATACGTGTACATTATTCTTCTATTACATCATGTTGATATTCGTACTGACATTTAATGGCACTGTTCAATGGGTAAATTAATTTATCAGTCAGAAATTCAATGGTTAGACTTTTATTTGTGCATATAGCATGGACCGATCTATGGAAATTGTGGTGAACGCTTCTTCCGACGAAGCTTTAGTCTTTTGGCTGCTTTATTTTTCACTAACCACCAGACGGCGCTGTTTTCGACACTCTCGAAGCTTTGAATCTTTTCCCGAAACAGACAGAGGAAAGTCTCGGTGCTTCACGAGACTTCATTTGCCCGTCACTCCTGTCAACTGTTGAACGAATGAGCGTCACGTCCCGCTCGTTTACTTTGAACCGGAAGACGCTCCCACTTTTGACGCAAGGCCTCATGGGGCGTAGGAAACTTGTGGATAGTCCGTTTGTGCTGCGTGTTTTAAAGCAAAGCGTGTGATACGCTCGTGATAGTGTTTTCAGCATATCAGTGAATGTTGTGAGAACAACATGCATTTGGGACATCAGTGAAGCTTTTTTTTTTTTTTTTTTTTTTTCCCCACAGTCAAATTTTTGGACAGATCACCACAGCATTTCACTAGATTTGTAATGAGTTATTTCGATTTTGAAGTTGGTGAAGAAAACAAGATGGGAGTTTTTTGACATACCCTAACTGTATTGACGCGGGTCACACAGAGTACGCGTGCGCATCGCAGAGAATAGACAAGACGAGCATTTGAGGTTAAAAAGTATATAAATCGATTGTTTTTGAAAATAACCGATCGTTTCGCTAGATGAGACCCTTCTTCCTCGGCTGGGATCATTTAGAGCCCTCTGAAGATGCATAAACTGCATTTTGGAAGTTCAAACTCACGGGCGCCATAGAAGTGCACTATATGGAGAACACTCCTGCAATGTTTTCCTCAAGAAACGTAATTTCTTTACGACTGAAGAACTAAAGACATGAACATCTCAGATGACAAAGGGGCGAGTAAATTATCTGTAAATTTTTGTTCTGGAAGTGAGCTACTCCTTTAATGCTAAAATGAACAACAGTTTCCCTTCAGGGCTGCATGAGCCAAGACCCTGTGTGAAACGCTAAAGCACGGCAGCTGTGCAACCTCATCATGGTTTACCTGTCTGTGGTCTCCAGCAGTTTCTGGACGATGAGCTCAAAGGAAGAGGACAGGCAGTATGTGCTGGGCTCTTCCTGATCGTCAGCAGCGTCTGTGGCCTCGTATGCCGCTTCGGCCAAACTGGAGAAAGCCTGAAAACAGTATCTGTGAGCCTCATATTACAGCACAACTAATACACTGATCAATGCCATTAGCATGTGCTGTGAGTCTGAGGGGCCCGTTTCCTTTTGTTGCAGTTACACTAAGGCAAGATCACCAGAATAAGCACAACGCATCATGGATACTGTACTAATATAATACTAAGTAAATAGTATTTAAGTAAATAGTATTTAACTGCTAAGTAAATACTTAGCAGTTAAAGATGCCAAAACCTAAGGTGAATTACATTTAGTGCCAAAAGGTTTCAACTTAAAAACACACACACACACACAAAAAAAACAAAACAAAAAATAAAAAATAATAAAATAAATAAATAAATAAATAAATAAATAGCAAAACACTCAGACACGCCTTCCATCATAAGGACAGTCATGTGACAGTAGACGCTCAGAAAGAAAGCACAGCAGTGCATCATACCCAGCAGACGTTGGAGGCTACACGGGGTTCGGCCCCGAGACCCTCGATCAGGCACTGCAGGAGAGGGGCCAGATACACCTCATTGATGGCGGCCTCGGGTAGCAGATCACAGATGCGTCCTAACGTCCAGGCCGTCGTGTCTCTGACCACCACGCTGGGGTCCTTCATCAGCTCGATGAGGGTGGGCATGGCCTGTGGCGACACGGTCAACATCACACACAGAAAAAACAAAACAAAAAATAAAAAATAATAAAATAAATAAATAAACAGCCGCGTCGATCGTCGAGACCGAGAGTCAGCCCTTACCTGAATGACCAGCGGCTTGAGCTGGTTGAGTTCAGGGCCCTCCAGAATGGAGCCGAAGGCCATGACGGAGGCGTCGCGGTAGCGCCAGTCCGGGTGTTTGATGTGCTCTTTGATGAAGGGCAGCACGTGCGGCACCACGTCATCCTCACAGCACGTGGCCAGAAGCATCAGACACACGCCGGCGGCCTTGCACGGGTTCCAGTCGTCATCGTCATCGTTCTCATCCTTCACACAGCAAACGTTCACGTCATACAGACTCAACAGTAACGTATATAAAATAGCTGATTTATATTTGTGTTTATATATTATATTATATTATATTATATTATATATATTTATAAATAGCTGACTGAGATCAATAATAATGTTCAAAGAGCTGCTGGTCAACAGTATTAAAAAAAAAAAAAAAAAAAAAAAAATTGAAATATGCAGAAGCTGTTTTCTGTTTATCAAGGCATTCATGGACGTGATATATTGAGACTATGGTCACTGAGCTGCTTGTTGCACGTAAAGGCCAATTTAGGTGCCAACCGTCATTTCACTGGATTCGTCACTCACAAATAACTAAGTGTGAATAACTAAAGCCAGGCACACACTGTACGATTTCTAAATGTCCTTAAGGATCCGACTGTACGAACACGATCATCATGTCACACTGTGGAATATTAGTGTCATTAATGTCAGACCGTACCACAGTGTTAAAAACGGGTGCATGCACGAAAACTTGCCTGTAGTTTTACATTATCAACCTAAAAATGTTCAGTGACTGCGGTTCAGATGACCAAATCGTGGCCAGAAATCGCACAGTGTTAGTCAGGTTTAAGTTGCTTTAAATGACTCGGTTCTAAGGCTATCTATGTACGGTTGGTGAATGAGACTCAAGAATCCTCTGTGTGAAAAGCGCACCACCAGTGATCACTTCGTTTTGGTTCAATATGCTCATTTACTCAGCAGGAAGGTACCGCACACACACAACGTCTAGCTGGAAATGAAACAAAAAAAAAAACAAACAAAATAAAAAGCCCAACAGCCGCCACCGAGAGACCAGCTTTACCTGTTTGGTGAGCGTCTGTGTCAGGATGGGCACCAGGTACTGAAGGGCTCCTTTAGCGTAAAACTTGCTGGTGTGCTCTGGAGGACGGCCCTGTTCAGAGGCCTGAGGACAGAAAACATCAAAAAGCGATCAGGAACGAGTGATCAGGCGCTCGCCGACCAGCAGAACGGAGATGACGTAACGGCGATCACGCATCACCTCTGTGGCTTCAATGGCCAGATCCATTTCCTCGTCGCAGACGTTGGACCAGAACTCAATTCCCTGTAAGGCCACTTCATCGATGTCACTCTTCATGGCCTCTATTGTGATCTGAACACAGAGCAGCAGGTAAGAGCACATCACTGACATCCATCCATCACACTCACTGTGCTCAAGATCAGCCATTTTCTACAGAACTCCATACACGACATGACTTACAGACACAACCCACTGTCAACTTCAGTTTAAATGGACAGTTCACCCCAAAAAAAGGCCATTACTTACTCGCTCTCAAGTTGTTCCAAACCTGTACGAGTTGCTGCTCCACCCTGACCTCCACAGTATTTTTGCCATACTATTCTTCAAATTGTCTTCTTTTGGATATTTTGGAGGGTTTTTTTTGAGGGGAAGTAAAATGACCATTTTAATTTTTGGGTGAATTATCCCCTTAACATATCTGAATAATGAAAGTCTGGTCTAATGTTTCAGTCCAACACAAATGGATTAAACTGTCCCACCATTAACAGCAGTCATCTCAACTAGAGGAGTGATCACAAGGGAAACTCTGAAGCGTGTACATGGCCTTTGTGTGGTAAACACCGCCGCACAGGCTCTTCGTTGTTGTATAGAGAACACTGTCGGCGTGAGGATGTTGAACATCAGGCAGTACTGATACTCATCTGAAAACTTACAGCAAACAGCGCCGGGCCCATGTACGTCTCCATGTACTGGTAATACAAGGACATGATCTTCACCAGGTTCTGTAACGCAGCCACTCGCACCTACAGCAGGACAAAATGACACTCGTTACACGTCTAAAGCACATCAGTACAAATACTTATTCTGGACACCGTCCGCAGCAGACGTAGTCAACATCTGACAGACGCGCGTGCTAAAAATGAGACGCACCCTGGTGTCTGGACACTGTGTGGCTTCACAAACGACCTGCATGATGAAGTGTCTTTCCGTCTGGAGAAAGAGAAAGAGTCAGATTTAACGGCCGAACCGCAGAGGCCTCGTAAACGTAAGCGTCAGAAAACGCGCCAGTACCTCCTTATCGAAGTTGGCTTTAGTGAACTCCAGCGAGTTGAGGAGCGCGTTCGTGGCGGCGAGTTTGACGTTGTTGCTGGGCTCCTCCTTCCTCATGCCCTGGATGATGGCCGTCAGGATCTGGTTGGCGTTGTCCTGAAGGTGCTCGGGGTCCTGACAAACCGTTTGCAAGGTAAATCAAACAGGCGCCAAGAAACACACAGCAGCAAATGCGCGAGTACTGAACTGAGAACTCACAATGTCCTGGCAGATGTATCCGATGGCCTCCAGCGTGGACTCCTTCATGTGCTCTGTGCTGCTGGGGTCCGTGACGTTGGCCACCAGCTGAGGGATGAGCTCGGGCCACTGATTGACGGGGATCTCTGCGCACGCTATTCCAGCCACACACTGAGAGGCCGAGCTGGGCCGATAGGTCTCTGTTCCCAGAGTCTGCAGCACCTGCATCAGACAGAGCAGAGAACGCCGAGCTCAGACGCACCACTCAATCACAAAATACACATTCAGAAACCAAAGATTCCCCCCCCACACTGGAAAGCTTTCAAAGATCTTCTAAAGATCATCTTAATCACTTATGATCACTACAGACTCAAACAAAGCACATCGCTTGGTCTACTTTGTTCATGCTGCTTGAAACGTATGACTGTCTTCTGTTTATCTGAACAACAGCCCTTTAAAGTGAGACAAAGATCACCGCGGTTGGGTCGCACAAGCCGTTCATAAGTATCATAAGTATTTTTTCTATTGAAATATGACACTTCATCATGACATGGTTCAGGAATTCTCTATGTATGAACAGATATGTAAATGACATTACTTTAAAAAACCTATACCAAAAAAAAAAAAAAAGATAAGTGGCATTATTATTTTATTTCATGGTTCTATTTGACAAGCATACAGAATTGTGCTTTGTAGATTGGGTGTGTGTTGATAAGCCACTAAGAAAGTAAACTCAAATAACACTCAAGTGTAAAACCAAACATCATGTGTCTAAAGTCTGTCAGGTAAATGAGTTTTTTTGATGCATTTCAATCAGTTTACTATTTTATTACAATAACTCATGCTCGGAGACTTCAGAAAATATTTAATTTATACATAGTCACGTATCAGTTCAACGGCGCAACACCAAAGTATTTAGTGCACAAGTTGTAACAATGCCCCTTTACATCAAAACTAGGCTGTAACTTACACACTAAATAAACCCAGTGACGTTCAGAACAAACTTAAAATTTGTTAAAACAAAGCAAGGCTGCATTTCCCAAAAGCATCGTAAGCCTAAGTAGATCACAGAATCACTGCCACCAGTGGGATCTGCGATCAACTCAGCTGCTGATGCTTCAGAGAAACGCAGCTTAGTTCATTTCGCTCATTTAAGTGAATGAGTCCAGTCAATTAAAACACGCTCACCAACATCCCTGCATTCTTGTTTTCGCATAATGAACAGTTACATTACATTAGTGAATTACTTTAATATGGCTAATATTAACAATTAAATGTCTATTAACTCACTTTTTTCTCATTAATTTATTATTCTCATCTCATTATTCTCCTGTGATTCTCATTAATAAAATAGCCTAGATGCTAGATCGCTACATTATTTTCCTCAGCAACGAGGTGGTAAAACTGCTGTTTTTGAATAAATTTGTTGTTTGTAGAGAGAGACGCGCGCAGACGCACAGCATACAGGCAGGTACACAGGTATACACACACACACACACACAACTGTCATCTTTCTTTCTCGCCTTCTCTCTCTGTCGATCGATAATTTATTGAAATAAATGCTGTAATTCATTCAAATAAATGTGTCTTTTTTACCCATTCTGTCAAATATTGCGCTGCAAAGAGCAATACTACTTTTAACTTGTCTATAACTTGGCAAATAGCCATGGAATAAGTGGGATAAACAACGGCTTGCCATGCGTTAAAGGATCGTAAATGCACTTTGCGTCGGGCATTTAAAATCCTTTAATGCACGCCAAACCGTTGATTATCCCTCACCTAACTGAAACCACACGTTTAAACTTGCAGAAACCCTAGAATAGATATATGTAAATATGGTATAAATTTGTTTGTTTAGATATTACTGCCTTTGGTTTCTGAACTGCGCAGCAACCCCGATGCTGGTCTGAGTTCACCGTTAGCCGCGTACGTCTCTGTACGTCGTGTTATTTACACCACAAATTTACACCCGATGAACTCGACATTCGCACTCGACACAAGCTGACGTGTACCAACCGCACTGACGGAAGGGGGTCCTTACGTAGTTTTTGATCTCTCTGCGGGCGCTGGCGTCGATGGCCAGCCATCTCTGCTGGTACTGTGTCTTTACATCCGGATCCTTCGACGTCAGAGAGTTTTTGACCTGCAGACCGGCGGCGACTCGCGCCACCTGCGTGTTCCCGGGATTGGCCAACACCTTGGACAGCTCCACCAGGAAGGTCGGCTGAAACGAAGCAAGACGGCGGTTTTAAACGAGCCTGGAGCAACTGCGGATCTGCCACGAGGACCGGAGATACAAGCTACAGATCTGGAAACATCAGACGAGGTTTCCCTCTAACGTTCACCTCTGCCAAGCTAGAAATGGGTGCAGCATGCAAAAGGAGTGAAAATGTTTGGCTAGCATTCAAATGTGTCACTGCTCGAGCTCAACACAGCTGCCAGGGTCTCCTTCAGCATCTTACGGCTCGCTGCGGTCACTGTATAGGACAGGGAGCTTGATGCAGTTTATCTACAACAAACCCCCAACGGTCCACAGACAGCAGCTGGCACATTCTTACAAACACTGACCAGGCAGCTGAGATTGGTTTTGGACACAATCGGGATAAGAGTGAGAAAGTGAAAGGTCAGAGTTACAGCGAAGCGAGATTAAGAGCAGACATATGCAGATGAGGATGAGTGTAGAGTTGTTTTATCACCAGGTTCTCGATGGCCGCCTGCTCCAGAAACTTCTGCGCCGCCTCCAGCTCATTCCGATCTGAAAATCAATCACAGGCATGAATGAACATTTCTGAGGAATGACAAATGACACGCGTGACCGTCCCGGCATTCCTCTCCCGCCAAACGCGGCTCCGCAAACTCACGCATCTCACCTTAAAACGCAGCGATCATTTCGAGCCGCACACGCCGAGATCGGCTCCCGCTATGGCCGCACACTCTTCACGACGCCTCGATTAAACCCCTGCGCATTTCACATGTGTTACAGAGCCAAAGACACCCCGAAAACTAAAATCAACCCTCGACTCTGAAACTTTCTGAAGCAGATTAGCAGAGGATGACTGAGTGCTAGCCATGCTAACATCTAGCCACTTCCTGACTAGCATGCTAACCTGCTAATAAGTTTACCAGCACTAACTGCGCGCGACAAGCCACACAGGCTGAGAACACGTACGGACACTTGACGAAGAGCTTTATGTTATGCCATGTGCGCACATAATCACATTATCTGCCCGTGAGAGACTGTCGGCCGCCGCACAGGCCGGCAAACGCTCGTTTTCAAACGCAACGCAAGCAGGCGCGCCACTTTGACGGCTGATGCGCGCGTTTGCGGCTCGCGTCGACAGTCCGGAGGATCAAAACGCATCTCTGTGCGTTTGCCCGGCTGCTTACACGACATGCCAGGAGCGTCGCGGGGCCTTCGCTGCGTTAGCCGCCCGCTAACACACACAAACGCCTGCCGTCGGTTCAACCTCGATCACACGCGTGAAAACTACAGACATGTGTGAATCAGACGCGTGAATGAGTGCGCTTACCTGGAGACACGGTCTTCTCGAGGATTGTGATCAGCTCCATCCTGACGCGCGCAAACGCGACGAGATCCGCAGTGACAGGAGACAGGAACGAGTGGAATCGGTCGTGAAGAGTCAGAATCGCGTCCACGCCTAATAACGAAGACGAGCAGTTCTCGCGGTTAACCGCTTCTTCTCATCAGCCGCTGTCGCGAGGAAAAGGCCGCGCGGAACTCCCGCCCGCGGAACGATATCACGCGCTGACGTCAGAGGCCCCGCCCATCCGGCGTCACGACGCACGCGGCGTCAGTGGCTCAATGCGCTTTGAGCATCACGGACAGACTCGGCACCTGCTGCGCAGGCCTAGTTAGTGAGCTGCCTACCGAGATAGCACCTTTGACCAGTTTAAGAGGAGCTCTCTGCACATCTGAAACAGCGGCTGAGAAAATATATTTAGGAAGTGGGAGATTTTTTCTTTATAGTTGTAGTAAGCAAGACATTGGCTGCTGCAAGTTGATATAAAGATCATTGTCTTAGCATTCTCACATCATCGATGTGAACGAAATGATCTGCCTGCCAGATGAATGTAACACTTACAAGATGTATAACAGCAATACTGGGGGTCATCAGTCCAGATATAGGCCCGCCTAGATAACATTTTTGGGGAGCACAGTCACGCCTTTTTTTGTAACTGAGAAAATACATTCCTCTGCATCCCACGACGGTGAGACAGATCGCCTAAATGAATTAGGAAATGTATGGACTGAATACAGCTTGAAGTCTGTCGTTACTACGACCCGTCCCAAATGACCCCACAAGGGCCCGTTCACACGGAACACGACGCAAGGGAGCGGGATGGAAAAAATGACACAGAAATGAACTTGGAACAGCACTCATGTGCTAAAAACCATTTCCAAAGCTTTTAGCACAGGGTTAAGTCCACACCGCAGTGTGCCATTTGGGCCAGGGCCTATGAATTATTAGGAGCACACTTGAGCTTGGGGATCACGTTACTCCCCGTTCAGACCAGAACCGATTCGGTGGTTTGACTCGCTCCGTCTGGATCATTCACAGGCTGCGATCGGAGATACAGATGAATCATTCGGTGCGATTCGTGAACCGGTTTACCCCTGAGAATCAGCACAAATGAATCGGTCTTCACGATCGACACCTGTTGGGTCTTGGGGCAGGTCACAGGTCTGAGATGTAGGAAGAGTACAAAGTGAAATACCACGCTTTAAAGCTAAAGTAATTGTTTCTGTTGTATGTAAACCACACTGTGATACACTTTCCTCCGTTTCTCCTTAAGTTCTGTATGGTGATATGAAGGAATAAACATCTCACATTTCCATTCATAGGTTAGGCCGTTTGTATGTTAGATACCAGCTTACTTTGACTAAAACTATTTGTAATGAAAGCACTGTGAAATTGCACTGCTTTTGCAGATCACATGAGTGAACAACAAACATCAGCACCACCGATGTGTGTATTGGTCTGAAATGTGAAAGGCAGCATCCAGAGGCCCGTCCAAACCCAGCGATCGCATCACATCCTGAGACACCGTCGTCTGATGGCAGCATGCGATATCCCACAGTCCTGTGTGCGCGATTCTGTGGCAAGCTGATCTGAGCTGAGCTGAGGGGGAAAATGGTGTCTGAGAGTTGTAAAATGTAGGTTTTTAACTTCATGACTGTGTCACTTTCTACCACTAGTTTTCACTTTCTAGTTCCCTCTTTCTGCTTCTCATACGACAGTAACACTTTTAAAAAGAAATGAAATCTGAAATCTTCCAGAAAAATGACCCAGATGTCAAAGGCCTTGTTCACATTACACAGGATTAACCGATGGCGACGCAGCAACATAAACCACGGCGTCCGATTTCATCCTGCGTTCGTTCATTTTCACCCGGTTCTGAGCGTCCAGTGACGATCAGTGCAAGTGTCCTGACGCAGAGGCACAGAATCGTCCAGGTCAGATAAAACATTTTATTGTTGCTGTTGTTGTTGTTTTTTTAAAGACAATCTGCTGTTGTAGTTTACACTAATCTTAAAATGTAGGCATTCAAGTCAATATTTTATTTAACATAATTCATATTGCAGTCATCGTGAACAACTGGGATTTCAATATACACAACAGAATTGTAACATTGTACGCAACCATTCCTAACCCTACGTCAATCCTCCTCAAGAAAATCCAATCCCACCCATTCCCAACCAGGAAAACTATAGCAAAACATCATAGGTCTCCCAAGCTCACAACAGCCCAATTAGCAGACGGATCCTGTCAATCTCGTGTTAACCGGTCTCTAGGTTCAGCGGGTTATCAATTTGTCAGCGCTATCAGAATTGGTCGAATGCGATGCTATACACGTCGTCGTTTTTTGTATTTTTGATTTTTTGGTTGCAAACGTAAAAATGAGCGACTACTAAACAGAGTTGAATACGTGCGACCGGAGGCAGGTTTCGCGGTTGCCGAAGCCCGAACGAATTCAGTCCTCGAGCCTCGGTAATGGAATACGAGCGTAATGATCTGGATGCGTGTCTCTGTCGTACGGGTCTGCCCGTCTCGCTCTCTGTGAGTGGGAGGATAAGTTAGCATGTGAATCTCAGCAAAAATAAACAGTGGGTACCAGCATAGTGGCAAAATACGACTGAATTCTCTGAGCAACAATCACTGACCGGCCTTTCCGAGCCCGTTCCTCAAAAACCCACCCGCTGCAGAAACCCTCCCCGTCCTGTGTGCGGTCAGTGTGTCGGTCAGTGCGTCTCAGCGCATGTAAACGATAAATGCATTCTGGGATGTAAGGGCCGGCGAGCGCGGGACTATTTCAGGCAGCGCTCGAAGTAGGTGGCGCCCACGTAGCCGCCCCGCAGCGACCGCTGGACGTTCTGCTCGAAGAGCCGCCGGTTCGTCTGCAGGACCTCTGCTGCCTCTTTGTTCAGGGGATCTTCAGGATTTGGCTCCTGGAGGAGAGACACACACACACACACACACACACACACAGACAGCAGCCATGAGCACAGAAAGACGCAAACGGCCGAGCGCGGATTCAGACCAGCTGACGATCCGCCCTCGCGAGGCTACAGCAGTGTCCTGATGCTCGCGGTGTCATACTCTGACGAGCTGGGATTTCATGTGTGAATATGAACACTGATCACCATCAGGACACCGCAAGAAAACAAATCAGGATTTGAGGATCGTGTCACAGATTCCGAGCGACGCGCGCCATAATCTGAAAGCCACGCCCAATCCGACGCTCTCCACTGACTTTGTATTGCGGGACGCTGCCTCCTTGTCATTTCTCACTTATAACAAAAAACAGAACAATGTCTAAAAGCTGCCGTGTGACAAGGTATAAAGTAAACAAGCTAAAAAACACAGAACTACGTTTTTATAAAAGAGCGTTTAAGGACGAAAGTAGAGCTCAACATGTCATATTACTTCACCCACTGGAGGAAAGCTTCATTGCGACAGGAAACGATCATTATGTTTAACCATTTCAAAGGATTATTTCACCACCCTATGTAAACCCGAGAGGAGGAGGAGTAGGAGGAGATATAATGAGAAACTAAATTTTACTGGTCAGTGTCAGTGCTCCTTTTCCTTAACTTCCTTTTGCTGGAGAAATTATCCAACGGAACGGCCCAACGTGAAATACCCTGACATCTACAACTGTTTGTGTCCTTAAACACTCGTTTTTGGGGGCCGACAGCTTATAAAAACGTAGTGCTGGGTTTTTAGCTTGTTTACTGCACATCTTGTCACACAGCAGCTTTAAAACATTGTTCTGTTTTTTGTTATAAGAAATGAGAGCGTCGGATCGGCCTGAACGCGCTCCGTCTCTATGATCCGAGACGCTGGGATCTGGACACTTGAGGAGAGCTGAACTTACGAGGAACAGATATTGTAGTCCGTATATGATGGAGTTAATCGTCAACACTGGTTTCCAGTCTTCTCTGAAACAGAAAAAGTAAAGTTCCTCTTGAATTTCTAGATCATACCCTGATCATCATTACATGACTGAAGAAGACAATTCGACAATCTTTCAACTTTACACCATTTATTCCCACGATACTGTTTGAACAGGATAAGCATCAAAGTGTACTCAGTGCCCAACATGAGTTGTGATGTGTAGATGTTCACGAATAATGACTCGAGGAGGAAATGTTTCGTGTGCGGGGCTGCCGAAAGACCCCTGCTTCGTTAAGCAGAACTAATCAGACAGAACTAATCAGACGCACAGCAGAACTCAGACCGGCAGAGACGGCTTTCTGTGCTTCAGACTTCATCCGGATCCATTACGTTTCACGTCCCGTTGACGGGCCGGTTGCTTCTTTGCTCTTATTTTACACAGACTGCCTGTCTTCAGCGATTTCTTGAAAACATCTGACTTGTATTAGTAAGACTAGTATTATTTTTTTTAGGTTGACATCAGAATTCAAGAATATGGAGAATATTGAGAACTGTAAAATTTCCATGGAATTTCAAATGGTCATTGTGAAAGCCTCATTTCCATCAAGAATAACCGGAACTGTGAAGCATCAGGGGAACCGGACCGTAAGTCACATCAGCGCTGCTCCGCTGCCGTTACGTTCATCGGTCATCGGACAGTACTGACGTGACTAGCCGTTACATCACAACACCCAAAAAAGTTAAAGACAGGACAATGTGTAGGAGCGCACACAATACCTCAAAATATTTAGACAGACGTTGCCTTCGAGGTCAATGTTGGGGTGATAGACCATCGTTTCACATTTTACTTTTGGAGGGTCGTGAGGGTATCCCTGTCCTACCTGAAAAGAAAACACACCTTTAATCGCCGTTCACTGATCATCTCACAAGCCTTTAAAAGACCATTCGCAATGACTAGAACTAGTTCGTTTTCAGGACGAGGATCTTATTTTAAAGCAAAAATAATGCCATAAAAACATGTCGGCCCTGATGGAGCATTTCACATACCTCTGAAAATAAAGAAACGTGCAAATCAAGGAAACCAGAAAATGTACACAAAAAACATTACATTAGTGCCAAATCATGTATGTCATTGTGGCAAAACGGCCTGTTACAGCTGTGCTCGTGTGTGTGTGTGTGTGTTTTACTGCAGTATTTCAGATGAGCGGTGCTGAGCAAACCAACTTCCTCTTCATTTCTAATCTTAGTCTCATCCAGATTAAATTATAGTTTAAAATACTCATAATCAGACTACAGTTACTTTTTTACAGATTACATATTATGTACACAATAGCAATGAATTATTCTAATTATCCTCTAATTATCCACTTTTTTACATTCAGAAAGTTTTCAAAGTTTTGTGGACATTCGCACAAAGATCAATTATTATTCAGGCGGCGATACTGCATTTGACCACTGGATTTACAAAAGTCATTTCAGGTTTAAGAAGCGTTTCAACATTGCATCAACCACTGATGATTTTATTTGAATGATCATTCTCTAGGTTATTTAACCATGTGTAGCGTTTGTCTTTCAAACACATTAAAATGCACAAATTCACAAACACTTTTGTCCTCTGAACCTCTTTCACCTAATAAATTTACTTGAAGTACCCCTGAGATATTACGATAAATATTTTAATAATAAAGAATCACATTTGCATGTTTGCTGGTTCTCTGACGTTGGTTGTGGTCACATGGCATGCAGGTAAACAAATAAAATATTTCATTTTTTAAGTACTCTTTTATTTTGCTGGATTTTTACAATTTTTTTTTATGATTTAATTAATTATTGTTTTTTTCATTAAACACATAAAGCCCCTGCAGTTCCTTCACAAACACAAGTGTGGAAAACCCTGATGTAATATAACGTTTAATACACTTCATGTTGCTAATAACAACAAATAATATATATTTTCTTTGTATTTTTATGTCAATGTGGTACAAGATTATCCTATTTAAATCAATGTGATAAACGAGTTAGGTCAAAAGTAATCCAACAGTAATCACAAAGTAGTCTGATTAGATCATCTAAAATGTGTCATTTTAACTATAATTTATTCGCGTAATCAGGAATCAGTAACAGACTACAGTTTGTAGGTAATTTACCCAGCTCTGGTCTCATCGGACTGAAGATGTGCTCAACATTGACCAGTGCTAAACGACACTAGATTCACCGCTAACTTAATACTAATAGTAAACAATCCGCTGTTAGATCATGTTAATTAACGCATTATCAAAAGAGAAATTCTTGCACAAAGAAAAAAGCCTGTCATTGTCGTATAGAAGTTGTTTATAAAGTTTTCTAAAAATTAGTAGTGGCTAAATGTCTAATCTAATCCAATGAACTACAGCAAACAACTGCCTAGCGTCAGCGTACGACGTGTGCGTGTCAGCGTGCGATCGGTTTTGGAGCGTTCACGGTTCTTGAGTTGCCGTTTACCTTAAAACTGAAGACGAATTTCCCACCTTTATAGAAACCCTGCAAAAGAACAATACAGAAAACGATGAATGCTTATGCAACGTACCAGACAACACACATGACAGAGAAACACGCTGCTATAGGAGGACAGGCGTGAGCAAAAGCACATATGTACGGAAACGCAGCCGAGCGATCTGTGCGCTCCCGTATTCAATCGCGGTTCATGCCACGGTATTCTTACAAGCACTGCAAACATTCAACGCTACACTCCATCATCTGAATCACTTCAGCGTGACATGCACGGATCACACGGGGCAGCGGCACGACAGAGCTGACCTCGTCCGGTGAGATGATGAGCTTGAAGTTGAGCAGGTCGTCCTGGTCGGGGAACACGATCTCACACGTCTTCGGCAGGTTCAGCTCATTGATGTCTGACGGAGAAAACAACAACATTACTTTTACTTTCACACTGACGTGATGGTTTGCGGCGCACAATGACAAACGACCGAGTACGAGTTACGCGGAGCGCCACCCTCGGTTCTGTTACGATTATCCGTTAAATCTGATCACGGAGCCCAAGCGTTCGGACTGGAGAAGTGACCTCTGACGGACGGTGCTATTATTGCACATTACTGCAAAACCTGACCGTGACCATCTTCAGCCTTTCTACGCGCTTCATTTAGGAAAACAAATTCTTGATTTCTTCTCCATTGGCAAAGTCCCGTCTTCACGATCAGCACAATGTGAATTACAAAGATCCAATTAACAGCACGTTAACTTCAGTATTTAAAAAAAGGCGATTTTATGTTTCGTATATTCAAACCAGCATACCGTATATTCAGTGCATTCACATTAAAGCTGAGGCATTTAGTAGATCAGTAGTACGTTACCGGCCTGTCTCACAGAATATGGACACGAACTTGATTGTTTTTGTCGTCTGTGATAAAGCCCGTTGTGTTTACTTGCGTGTTTGTTTATATAAGAGTGAATTTCAGCAACATTTCAGTCAGTCATGCTGTTTTTGTCCTCTCGCTCAAGGCAACAGGTGAACGTTTCAATAAGTGTCTTTCCAGATGACTGCATACTGTACCAAGACACATCCCACTCACATCAAGACCATAATTAAAGGTGCAGTACGTAACATTATGAAATGGGTACTGCAGTCCAAATTCAAAATATTCCAAAGTGAGATGGATTTAGCTTTTAAAGAAGTCTACTTCCAGTCCGATTTTGAACTTCCAAAATGTGGTTTAAATGCAACTTCAAAGGCTCTAAACGATCCCAGCCGAGGAAGAAGGGTCTTATCTAGCGAAACTGTCGGTTATTTTCATTAAAAAAAATACAATTTATATATACTTTTTAATGTCAAACGCTTGTCTTGTCTTA
>JAHKKF010528184.1:4405-16186 GCA_019740295.1 Labeo calbasu | reverse complement strand
AAAAAAAATGACCGATCGTTTTGCTAGATAAGACCCTTCTTCCTTCGCTGGGTTTAGAGCCCTTTGAAGCTGCATTTAAACTGCATTTTGGAAGTTCAAAACCGGGGCACCAGTGAAGTCTGTTATATGGAGAAAAATCCTGAAATGTTTTTCTCAAAAAACATAATTTCTTTACGACTGAAGACAGAAAGACATGAACATCTTGGATGACAAGGGGGTGAGTAAATTATTTGGAAGTGAACTTCTTCTTTAATGATGTTTATTAYGTGCTTTTTGTTGTGTTTTCGGTTGGGAGTGTGAACTAGAGTAAACCTGAACTCTAAGACTAAAATGCTTTCGCCCACTAAAGTCACCATTTAAGCTGGTATTTCACTATTATTATTAAACTTTTGGTTTCTGTCCTTCTCATGTGAATTAACTCTTCAGCAGCAAGGTCGTCCTAGGGTGATTTTACACTTGCTTTTGAAAAAATTAAGTTTGATTTTATAAATGGCCCAATATACCACAGTATCTTGTTGATACTCCAACACTTTAAATTTGGCCATGATTATCAGATTGTGAAAATCTGTTATCTTGGGAGTCTCTTATCATTATATTCATTAAATCATTTGGCTTAGAATCGAGGTATATGTGCCCACTCATTTTCCATGTATGTTTTTATTTTGCCTTTGCGTGAACCCTACTGGAGTCTCTGGAAAAATCGCTTTCACACCAGACAATATTAGTTCTGACATCAACCAGACTCAGGTCCAGCACCTAAAGTTTTGTGAAAAATACTGTCATGGCCTTTTCACACTGTCAGCATTTTGCAATTACTAGAAGTCACGCTATTTAATGCTATTCAATGCTATTTAAGCTTCTTCTTTTGAGACAAAATTTAAACTGTATCTCCTCCTAGAGTTTTCAAGCTAGAACCACCAAACTCAGGTCAGACCTCGCCAGATTAGTTTGATCTTTTTGAACTGATCCAACTTATGATTTTCGTTTAACAGACTTTCAAAACTATAAACAATCCCATAGACTTTCATTAAACCGTCTATCACTAGCAAAGCTTAATGACTATCCTAGAACAACATGGTAAATCATGTTAGCAACATACCAAAACATGCTAATCATGCTAACAACATGTTAACAATATTCTAATCATGTTAGAGTCATACTAGCAACATGCTAAGCATGCTAAAATATGTAACTCATGCTTACATGTTAACAAACATGTTAACAGTACACGTATTCGTGTGCCCAAATAGCACACGTACGTCTGCAAGATGTCTGATAAAGATCTCTTGATCTGGAAAGCATCTGCTGTGTACAAACGTCTGGTAGCAACATGTTAATCATGTCAAAACATGCTAGCAAATTTCCTTAGTGTGATTAAAAAATGCTAGCAACATGTTAAATCATGTTAGCAACATATTAAACATGTTAATCGTGGTAACTATGTTAACAATATTCTAATCATGTTAGAAACATACTAGCAACATGCTAATCATGGTAAAACATGTAAACCATGTTCAAATCATGTTAATCATTGTAACTTGCTAGCAACATCCTAATCATGATAAAAACATGCAAGCAACATGTTAAATCATGTTAACATACTATAACATGCTAATCATGCTAACAACATGTTAACAAAATTCTAATAATGTTAGAAACATACTAGCAACATGCTAATTATGATGGTAACATGTAAATCTTGCTAGAAACATGTTAACAAAACCCTGCTGAAAAAAGCAGCCTAGGCTAGTTGGCTGGTTTTAGCTGGTTTAAGTTGGAAGTAGCTGGTTTTAGCTGGTCTCTCAGGCTGGTCAGGCTGGTTTTAGCTGGTCGTTCCAGCTGGTCTCCCAGCCTGACTAGCTAAGACCAGTCAAGACCAGTCTGGAAGTGGCCAAAACCCCTCTAAAACCAGCCTGCTGACCAGCTGTGACCAGCTAAGACCAGCCTGAATGTCCAGCTGGTTTTAGCTGTTTTTTCAGCAGGGTAATCATGTTAGAAACATGCTGGCAACATGCTAATCATGATAAAAACAAGCTAGCAACAGTAAAGCTAGTAATTTAGCAACCATGGTAGCAACATGTTAGTCATGTAAAAACATGCTAGAAAATGTCCTTAGCATGATTGAAAATGTGCTAGCAACCATGTTAAATCATGTTAAAAAACATGCTAGCAACATCCTAATCATAAAAAAACATGCTAGCAAAATGTTAAATCATGTTAACATACTAAAACATGCTAATCATGCTAACAGCATGTTAACAGTATTCTAATCATGTTAGAAACATACTAGCAACATGCTAATTATGATGGTAGCATGTAAATCTTGCTAAAAACATGTTAACAAAACATGAAAAAAAACAGCCTAGGCTAGTTGGCTGGTTTTAGCTGGTTTAAGCTGGTCTCCCAGCCATGGAAGTGGCCAAAACCCCTCTAAAACCAGCCTGCTGACCAGCTATGACCAGCTAAGACCAGCCTGGATGACCAACTGGTTTTAGTTGTTTTTTTTTCAGCAGGGTAATCATGTTAGAAACATACTAGCAACATTTAATCATGTTAAAAACATGTTGATCATGCTAACAACATGTTAACAATATTCTAATCATGTTAGAAACATTCTAGCAACAGGCTAATCATGTTAGAAACATGCTGACAACATGCTAAACATGATAAAAACATGCTAGCAACATGTTAAATCATGTAAGCAACATACTAAAACATGCTAATCATGCTAACGACATGTTAACAATATTCTAATCATGTTAGAAACATACTAGCAAAATGTTAAATCATTTTAGCAACATACTAAAACATGCTAATCATGCTTACAACATGTTAACAATGTTCTAATCATTTCAGAAACATACTAGCAACAGGTTAATCATGTTAGAAACATGCTGACAACATGCTAATCATGATAAAAACATGCTAGCAACATGTTAAATCATTTAAGCAACATACTAAAACATGCTAATCATGCTAACAACATGTTAACAATATTCCAATCGTGTTAGAAACATGCTGCTAATCATGCTAACAACATGTTAACAATACTCTAATCATGTTAGAAACATACTAGCAAAATGTTCAATCATTTTAGCAACATACTAAAACATGCTAATCATGCTAACAACATGTTAACAATATTCTAATCATTTTAGTACATACTGACAACATGATAATCATGCTTAAAACATGATAGTCATGCTAACAGCATGCTAGGAACATGCTAGCAATATGCTAATCATGATAAAAACGTGGTAAATCATGTTAGTGATGCGGTAAATAATGCCAGCAACATGCTATCAACATCTACTTAATCTAAACTTTCAAACTTTTTACAGATGTTTCAGATTTTCAGACTAGGCTTTCTCAAGTCAACTTTAAAGTTTGTTCACCATCTTTATTATAAAAAATATACATTTATGCATTTGGCACAGTCTTTTTAAAAAGTACGCATTTTATCAGTTCGTGCTTTCCCTGGGAATCAAACGCATGACCTTGGTGTTGCCAGCACTATTCTCTGCTTTTTAAACTGTTTTTAAAAGTTACTGACGATGAATTACTTGCAATATTGTCAACACAATATCAACTTTTTTTTTCAAGTATCACCAATATATTGCAGCAGTTTTATCCATATTTTCATCACTTTTTTTTTCTCTTTTCCACTCACTTCATGTAGGTATGTGTGATCTTTAGAGCAACTTTTTCAACATGCTTGAAATGGTTGCATTGCCTTACGAATGAGAGAGAGAGTGAATTGCTGGCTCACGAAGAGACAAGGCCAAATCGATCACAAGTGAAAGTGAATAAGCCATTGAAAGCGAGACAACAGCGAGTGCTGCATGGAGGCGACGCAAGAGCTGTACTGTTGCTTGGTGCTGATGCCAAAAACAAGTGCTCTGTTGCACTTATTAATGACCATATCTGGCTAAAGTATTAATAGTGTCCATAACCAGAAACATATTCACAACATTGTAAATAACTCCAGCTACAGTATGTGTTTGGAATCTGTTTGTGTTTGGAAATGGATGTGTGCTAGAATGCTAATTCAAAGACTTCATGAGGCATAGCTTCAGATGTTCGACAGATTCATGCCATCAAATTAAGGATATCCCGTAGGTTGCTACAGCTCGGTGGGAATGTTAGAATTTACAGTGGTTATGAAACCGTTGACTGTCGTAGCACATTTAATGTCTGTTACATTTGCCTGAGGGCTGACTATGCATTTGACAGGAAGGGAAATAAACAGAGCTTTTTGCTACACAACTTCAGTGCCTTTCAGGATCATGTTTAGGGTCTATGCATCTTGAATTTGTAAAAAAAAAAAAAAAAATATATATATATATATATATATATATATATATATATATATATATATAATAGTTTCACTTCACTTCTGTTTATAATCTAAGAACCTAACTGTCTTTTAAGAGTGATTTGTGACATGAGTATGCACTTGATATGTTGCATATTTTCATGGTTTATGTGCAAACTGATCTAACTTTTATTCATCATTTATGCATATCAGTCTGACAAATATAATTTTAAACATAAAAGCACATTCAAAAGTTTGGGTTTGTAAGATGCTCACTAAGTTTGCATTTATTTGATCAAAATGACATTAAAAACTGCAATGGTGTGAGATATTTTTTAAACTTTAAATCAACTGTTTTCTATTTGAATATATTTTAAAATGTAGTTATTCCTGTGATGCAAAGCTGAATTTTCAGCATCATTACTCCAGTCTTCGGTGTCACATGACCCTTTAGAAATCATTCTAATATGCTGTTTTGATGCTAAAGAAACATTTCAAATTATCAATGTTAAAAACAGTCATGCTGCTTAAAGGAGAAGTCCCCTTCCAGAACAAAAATTTACAGAAAATTTACTCACCCCCTTGTCATCCAAGATGTTAATGTCTTTCTTTTTTCAGTCGAAAAGAAATTGTTTTTTGAAGAAAACAATTTAGCATTTTTCTCTATATAATGGACTGCTATGGTGCCCCGAGTTTGAACAGAGGCAGAGCAAGACAAGACGAGCATTTGAGATTAAAAAGTATATACATTTTATTATAAATTTTATGAAAATAAGTATTATTTTTATGAAAATAACCGGTCGATCCTTCTTCCTCGGCCGGGATCGTCTACAACCACATTTAGGATTGTTTGAAGCCGCATTTAAACTGCATGTTAGAAGTTCAAACTCGGGGCACCATATCAGTCCATTATATGGAGAAAAATCCTGAAATGTTTTCCTCAAAAAACAAAATTTCTTTACGAATGAAGAAAGAATGACATGAACATCTTGAATGACAAGCGGGTGAGTACATTATCTGTAAATATTTGTTCTGTTAGTGGACTTCTCCTTTAATATTTTTCTGGTAAAACCATATCTCTGTATGCATTTTTGTTTTTTTGCGCAGTTACCCAATGGTTCTTTCTATTTTCACCTCAAGACAAAGTCTCTAGCAAAATGGCCATCTTGGATGTCAATTTATGATGAGTCATGACTATGACTAAGAAGACTAGCTAATAGTCCTGATTTTTTTTTAAAGCAGCCTCCTTTCGTGCTCCCTGTGGGTAAATTTGATTGGAAATAACCCTCTCCAAACAACATCAAAGGCTATGACTAATGTTTTTTGTTTTTTTCTTTTAACCAGACGTTTTTTTTAAGAAACAAAAATGCTGTTTTGAAAAAAAGAGGTTTTCCTCTAAAACGTTACCGCGCATTGCATTTGTGCTGTAGTTCCTGCTGATTTTACATCAGCTTTGGAAGCGCATTAAAGGATGGGAAAATAATTGTGTTTTTCCACTCATTATTCATTACCAAAACATCAATAACACTGAAAAAAAAAATAACATTTATGAATACAAACGAGTAAAAATGAGGATATTTGTACTTATGGAAAGCCATTTTCATGTGCTTCATAAGTGAATTGCAGTTAAAGGACAACATAATTTAGCAGAAAATGGCATTTTTGCAATGGCATTGACACATGCTCAACAGCATTGCATACTGTTGCTAAAAGAGGTGAGCATTATCATGTTATGGTTATTTATTTATGCTAAAGAAAATGAAACACCACTGATAGATCTTCAGTTAACACTTGTTTTTTCTCTTTTCTGTTCTCAGCTGAACAAGCAGCAGTTGCAGGTGGTGAAGGAGCGTTTCCAGGCCTTTCTGAAAGGAGAGACGCAGATCGTCGCAGATGAGGCTTTCTGCAACGCCGTGCGCAGTTACTATGAGGCAAGACTGTGATTTTCATTTCTGTATCAACTTTCAAAGTGTTTGGCTGTTCGGATGTGGCCAAAATTTCTACAGCTTAAGTGACTCTATTGGAAATTGCTCAGATTCTTCTTCTCCAAGATGAATCGCTTTTTTGAGGGCCTAAATATGCTCGAAAACTCATGAAACTTTGCACACACAGCTGAAGTGGTGAAAATTTGCATCTGATATGGGTTTTAGAAGTGGGTGTGGTAAAATGACTTGATAACGCCACCTCTAAAATTTCAAGAAAGTGCCCCTCGAGCTATGTTTCTCATACATGTACGAAATTTGGTAGAGACATGTAACACACCAATACCTACAAAAAATTTACGAAGTAAACGAAGTCCGAAACCCAACAGGAAGTCTGTTATTTTGAATTTTCCCAGCAAGTTTTGTGCTGTTTTTTGAACTTCTCCTAAAGATTTATTCAGATCAACACCAAATTTGGTCAGTGTAATCTAAAGTTTTTTGTAATGTTAAATTGTGAAGATCGTGAGTTTTCGTAAAAGAGCATGTCTGAATCTAATTTTGATGTTTCGCCCTTGAAAAAGGAGTTGTTATAATTAAGGTATGCAATGTCCGTTCTGCCTCAAGCCTCGCATGTTTGGTAAGAGTCCTGTCCTGAACACATGCCAATGACCATATTCAGTTATAGCCATAGCGCCACCTGTTGGCAACAGGAAGTGGCATGTTTTACGCTCTAATGAACTTCTTAATAGAGATTTAAAGGATTAGTTCACCAAAATGTACAAATAATTTACTCACCCCTTTGTCATCCGAGATGTTCATGTCTTTCTTTCTTCAAATTGTTTCTTGAGGGAAAACATTTCAGGAATTTTCTCCATATAGTGGACTTCAATGGTGCCCCCAAGTTTGAACTTCCAAAATGCAGTTTAAATGCAGCTTAAAATGACTCTAAACGATCCCAGCCAAAAAAGAAGGGTCTTACCTAGCGAAATGATCATTTTCGAAACAAATTGACAATTTATATACTTTTTAACCTCAAATGCTTCTCTTGACTAGCTCTGCGATGCGCATGCGTAGTCTGTGTAATATGGGTCAATGCAGTTAGGGTATGTTGAAAAATTCCCGTCTTGTTTTCTCGCGTTTGATCGTCTCTGCATATTCACTTTGTAAACACTTGGTCAGTACTTCTGCAGCGATTTATGATGAAGTTGAAAATGAAAACGAGATAGGAGTTTTTCGACATACTCTAACTGTATTGAACCAGAAAAAAAGTTCACGCAAAGTTCACGCAGACCTAGACAAGATGAGTATTTGAGGTTAAAAAGTACATAAATTTTCAATTTGTTTTGAAAATGGCTGATCGTTTCGTTAGATGAGACTCTTCTTCCTCGGCTGGGATCGTTTAGAGCCATTTGAAGATGCACTGAAACTGCATTTTGGAAGTTCAAACTCGGGGGCACCATTGAAGTCCACTATATGGAGATAATTCCTGAAATGTTTTCCTCAAGAAACATAATTTCTTATCCACGGATGAAAGAAATATATGAACATCTTGGATGACAAGGGGGTGAGTAAATTATCTGTAAATTTTTGTTCTGGAAGTGAACTATTCTTTTAATGACATCAACATTATATATATATAAATATTTGGTCAGTCTACTCCTAAAGGGCTTTGCAATGTTAAATTGCGAAGATCTTGAGGTTTCGTTAAAGGGTGTGTCTGTGTCAGCCTGACAAAGTTCAGTGTTCGCTATAGGAATAGAATCGCCCAATATTCTGTTACAATTATAGCGCCACCTGCTGGCAACGGGAAATGACTTGTTTTACACTAATTTAAACATGCGATGTTCAATCTACACCAAACTTCACATGTTTAGTAAGAGTCCTGTCCTGAACACATCTAAAGGCCAGTGTTCAGTTACAATCATAGCTCCACCTGTTGCCAACAAAATTCGTCATGCTTTGCACTAACTCAAACATACCATGTTCAATCTGGACCAAACGTCATATGTTTGATAAAAGTGCTGGCCTGAAGACATCTACATGCCAATATCCAGTTATAGTCATAGTGCCACCACCTGGTAGCAGGAAGTTTGGCACATATAAATGACTTTGACATAGTCCTTCTATATTTATCATCGGTTGCAAAGTTCACTTTTTCATGTTGTTTAAACATTAATTTGTGTTGGCAGTGTATGTACAAATCTACCCTTTAATGATAAAAATCCGTGCAGTTGTTTTTAATTAATCTGTAAAAATAATATCCCCTTTTTCAAATCGAGCCATTCTCAGGTGTCTGTCGGTGTGGCGTCACACCAACAGAGGCCGCTCCCACCATAGTTGATTGACATGAGCGTCTTACCTCAGATCAGCTGTAACAGTCCAACCTCCATTGTTTCGATGCTGGAGCAGGGAATGTAAGTTAGACACTATACACAATAATGAACATAGAGGTCGTCAATTACTCCCGACATCTGAGCCGCTGAAGATGCAGTGGATTACGTTTGTTTGTGAAGGGAATGCGCCTCCCGATCTACATAAATCCGTCTATGTTCGCGCAAATCATTCGTGATCCAGCTTCACCTACAGCAGAAGTGAGTATAAGGGTTTTTTTTTATGAATCTCTGCAATCACCTTTCCTAATAACGTGCTAGTTAGCAAGTTTAGCGGCTAAAATAAACAGGCTCGTCACTCCACAGAGAGAAGGGGCGGGGCGGGGCGGGGCGGACAGAGCTCATTAACATTTAAAGCAGCCTTGACCAGAACAGGATGATTTTTGCAGAGCTGATTTTGACAAGGTAAAAAGGGTGTTGTTTTACACAACCATTGAGAATTTTTAGCCAAAGTATATTATAGACTTTTCATTAAGACCCTAAAGAATCATATCACTTTGTGGAAAATGGGCATCCGATGACCCCTTTAAGCATATTTCCTACCGTTTGCTGTTTTCCTGGTGGTGGTGAGCCTGGGTGCAAGGGCCCTTTGAATGCTGCTTGTAGCTTTAACTGTCATTTGAAACTTTTAGAGTTTTGATGAATAACAAACTTTACGGCCATTAAAAAACAGTTTAAATGTTGCAAATAAAAATGATTAGGGTATGTTTTACAAAAAAATACAATTTACATCCTTTTACTTTACATTTAATTCAGTATGTTGCCATTTCTTTGTCAAATCCTCACTTCAGGAACTTTTTTTCGGAAGTAGTTCTCAAGGTACTTTTGCCAGCTATTGAATGCTATGAATTTTGACAGACAAGTCTTTTCACATACTGTTTGTGCCTACTATAGAGGAGTAGGCATATAAGTTAGAAAATGTGTGCAAAATGTGTGGGAAATAACAGCTACCAGATGCATCTGTATTTGCCGCATAGCTGCCTGGCTGTCCTCTTGACAGCTTGAATTTTCAACCCAACCCAAAGATACATCTCTGCCAAATCTTTTGGTCAAATCCAGTGAAGGAAGTGCACTTTTTAAAGTGCCATGGATCTCGTCCGAAAGCAAGTGTGACTAAAGGCAGGAATACACAACATGAATTTTGTTTCCAGAACAGATTTTAAACACTAGGCATTAGGGGTGGGCGATATGACGATCTTACATCATAATATAAGCATTTTTTTTTAGTTCACG
This sequence comes from Labeo calbasu, assembly GCA_019740295.1. Taxonomy (NCBI): domain Eukaryota; kingdom Metazoa; phylum Chordata; class Actinopteri; order Cypriniformes; family Cyprinidae; genus Labeo; species Labeo calbasu. Next base: position 6,326 of record JAHKKF010528184.1, on the reverse strand, counting down.
GTAACAATGTATTTCACAATCGTTTTTTTTGCGTTAAATAAGGGTTTTTATGATATCAGCTAAAATATCCAACATGATAATATTCAGGCTGGGTGGAATCAAAATCTGAAGTGCAAGTCAATGTAAAGTGTGTCAATTTCAACTGCATTTTAAATGGTGAGATTGTAAATGGTGCCTGAAGGAGTTTTAAAAGAGTAGAACTCTTTAGTGTCTCTTTTCTCTTAACTGTTGAACCGACATACAAAAATCCCAGATCTAAGAAGGGAAGAGCTTTGTGCTTTGGTCAGCTGATAAATTATTGAAAATTTGTGTGGAGTGGGCTATTCTGTTGATTGCTTTACCCTACCTCCATGCTGTTATTTTCCTTTCACACACTCACTTTTTTATCTTTATTAATGTCTGTCATATTCGTTTAATGGTATGAAGAGGCATGCAAAGTTTTTAGAGAATAACGAACAGGCACGACAGATGGTCTGCTGAATCAGACCGCATCAATGTACTGTACAGTATAGTCCTCAAACAAGCCTTTCGAATCAGTGCTTTTACCTTGCCATGTCTTACGTTGTCAGTCACCCTCTTTCTTGCTTTCATCAGTTTCTGTTAATTTCTTTTTCTTTTAGAACAGGACATGCCTATCACGTCCTAATAGGATCATCATATCATATCAGTTGACTCCGCTCTATTAATTGCACTGGATGGGAAGCAGCTCTTTGAAGTTGGGTCTGATAGTCGCTCATGCACATGTAGAGGACTCTAGGATGGCTGATCAAAGTTCCATATTGTCATTCACTGGCCATCGTGCACATATCAAAGCATCTCTTCTGCTTCTGTGGGTTTTTTTTGTGGCGTACGCCAAAGTGTGCCACCAGGGAATTGCGGACACTGTAGGAGTTTTGATTGTGGGTCTACAGTGTTGTCTTTCAATGTTTAGAAGATGAAGAGCAACAAGAAATGACTGATAGGGGTTGCACTAGTAGTCAACTGCTTGGTTAGTTTATCACTAGTTTCATTGCATTCTAGTTTTGTCACATTGCGTCATTTTCAGTGCAGAGAGTAAAAATGGGTATTCATCCAAACTGTATGAAGTGCCATACCATAGGATCTTTCATAAAGAAGTCATTATTAATGAGTTACAAGCTATGAACCAAACCAACCAGCTACGAGGTGAATCACAACATTGCAAACTTTGATACGAAGCAATAAAATATTTAAAAATTAGAGACAAAAGTAGAGACTTTGGACTATCGTCTCTATCTCGGTTACACACACACTTGATGTTGCTGTGTTTCGTGGTCATGAAAACTTATCGTTTGCATGCCTCAATTCTGACTTTTTTCAGAATTGATACAAAAGAATTGATACAAACTCACAGTTCTGACAGTTTTCTCACAATTGTTTACATCTTGCAATTCTGTCTTTTTTTCTCAGAATTAATTACAAGAAATATAGAGTTTATATCTCACAATTCTTACTTTTGTCTTGCAATTCTGACTTTCTCGCAATTGCGAATTTATATCAGAATTCATACTTTTTTTTGCAATTCTGCATTTTTTAGCAGTTGTGAGTTTATATCTCGGAATTCTTACTTTTTTCTAACAATTATTACTTTTGATCATTTTTGGAGAGTTTTTATCATAATTCTTCTTGCAATTTACAGTTTGTATCTCACTATTTTTACTTTTTTTCTTGCAATTCTGACTTTCTCGCAAGTGCAAGTTTATATCTCGTAATTCTAACTTTTGATAATTTTTTGAGTTTAAATCTCGTAGTTCTTTTTTCTCGCAATTGCAAATTTATATCTTGCAATGATTACTTTTTTCTCACAATTGACCATATGCACGGAGCGTTTTTTAGAACTTCCGCATATTGATAAGCCAGCTCGTAAATTTCCGGTGTAGCTCATTTTATATGGAGACTCTTG
>JAHKKF010528181.1:15992-26840 GCA_019740295.1 Labeo calbasu | reverse complement strand
AGTACATAGCTTTGAACACTGTGGTAATTAACATATGAATTTACATCATTAGTTAATAAAATAAGTGATAAAGGAAATTAAAACATTATGACACATTTTATATAAATGCATTCTATATAATATCTATATAATGCATTGTGACAAATTGCCATTCATTTAAAATTGCCATTCTGTACAAATCTTCTCTGAAATCTCGTGAAACTTGATACACACAGAGTCTTGGGCATTCTGAAGAAGTATGAATAGAAATCTTGCTGTCAGGTTTGAAGGAATTTAAATAATGCATGTATAAATGTGAAAGAGTGGTCAGTGCAATGTCACAGACTTTGTATGAATAGAAATTTTCCTGTTAACTATGAAGACTTTTTTTTGATAAATGATAAAAAACATCCTGCCTTTTATAGTTATTATTTTTACGAAAGGACACATCCCGAGTCGGGATTCGAGCCCGCGACGCCCGGAACGCATCGGCGGTGTATGTCTGCCTGCTGCCCCCAAGTCTATCGGCATCGACATCTTTGACGGATATATAAGAGAATATAACAATGTATATGCTATAAAATGCATCGTGACAGACTGCTGTTTCATTTTCTGTACAAATTCTACAATAAAACATTGTGAACACAGATGATTGTTCAGAAAAATAATTTATTGAAATGTTCATGGTAACTCTGAAGAAATTTTAATAATGCATGTAAGTTAGAAAAAAGGCACAAACATTCAGTGTTAGAATGTATTTTAACAAACTTTATTTTTTCAGAAAACTTCACAGTATAATGTATTCGAAAGTAATATAACTGTATCTTCTATAATGAACAATATATATACACGTGTTGTAAATACTTTTCCCCTGTTTTCTAGCATATTTAAATTTTAACCGCTGAAATATAGATGTTCGTCAGCTTTTTGGCCTTTTTGGTCGTGTCTCCGTACCGTAATTCCACTAATAGACGTGCAGAAAATCCAGATGGCGGCTGGCGTTCGCAGATGGCGGCTCACTTGACTGCGGTGGAAGAGCGGTGTTTTGACCCGCGACTATGCCGTCTCACAGTCACCCTGTTGCAAAGGCGAAGTTACCAGAACCGAACAATGTACGGGACTCCCCTAGCTAGTCACATCCAAAGCCGTATCTAAGGCCCTCACATTCTTACTATCCTCAATTAAAGTTTGGATGCGTGTCTCTAGTTCTGAAATCTTGTCAGCCTAACTATTTCCCTGCATTTATTCCATGTGAATCCCTCACTGCAGACAGAGATTGATAAGCTATGCATATGGCAGGTGGTGCAAACTACCAGAAAAGGAGAAGAAGCCATTACTCACCGTGGTTGTAGAACGATTTCAACTCACCACTGTTGTTTGATGAACTCGTGAAGAGAAAGGCAGGGGGAGAAAACAACAACGGTTGTAGATGCGGATAGAAATGCAAAAATAAAAGTGAATGGCAAGCTAACCAGCTAACACGCTGCAGGCACACTGCACTCGCGGTTGTAGAATAAAAACGAGCGAGTCAACTCTTAACCTACTCTGCAACTATGAGTTTGTTCATCTCGCTTTGTGCTACAGGACACTGGAGTTTGTTGTGTTGGGTAGCTGTTCATGGGACAGGGCAGGGACAAATGGTGGAACAACTGACGCAGTCCAATGAGTGCTGCTTATATAGGCTAGTAATAATGATTAACAAGTCTGAATGATTAGGCTCCTCCTGAACCTATGTTTGGAACTTCATCTTGCATCTCTGAGAAAGACTGAGAAAGAAGCTTTACAGCTATCTGTGCTTGCATTCTCTTCATTTAAGCACTAACACAGTGTTACTGTTCATAGAAGGCCTAATCTTTCTTTGCACTGAAGTTCTAATGTTACCTAATATATTAAGAACTGTCTTACTGCATTGCAAACATGATTTCATTTTATACATTAGAAACATCTTTAATGTGGGCCAGCTTTAACTCTTAGCATTGCATAAACCAACTATCTCTAAAACAGAAGCTTTAAAACATACTGTATGTGTGCTTGCATTTGGATGTTAATGTGCTATACGGCCCATTAAATGAATTGCTGGCCGATTCAGTTAATCAGCGTAGAACAGTGATTCTGTCAAAATTCCCTATAGTTATCATAATTCATTGTTTGAGCTTAATTGAACTGTTTTCCTTACACCCTATTTAATACCATTACACTGCACATAATACTGCAAAATTCAAGCAATGCCTTTCTCAGTAAGTGTTTTCAAAATTAAAGGGTTTTTACACTCAAATATCACCATAAATATAAGGAGCCAAATACTTTTACTGAATTCAGTTTAATGTGGAATTATTTTCAGAAGTATTGAATACACAAAGTCATCAATTCAGAACAATAAATTTCATTTCAGTTTGTAATTTGGTAATTGCATACTGTATGTCCAGCTGTTTGTCAGATTCAAGCCAATAAAGTATTTAGGCAAAAGACAAAACTAATTTTTTTTTTTTTTTTGCTAGAGGCAGATTTAAAATTTCATTTTCCATACAATGAATGCCACTTGCAGTTATATTCAGAATGTACATTTTTAGGTTCCAGATCCAGTGTTGGGCTGAGTCACAATGCACAATGTAATAATATAATGACAGAAAAACAAAAACAGTAATATTGTAAAATATTACAATTTGAAATAAATATTTTCTATCTGGATGTATTCTGAAATGTACTTTATTCCTGTGATGCAAAGCTGAACTGTCAACATCATTACCCCAGACTTCAGTGTCACACGATCCTTCAGAAATCATTCTAATATGCTGATTTCCCTGCTCAATAATTTTTTTGCTCAGTTATTAATAATAATGTTTTTTTTTATTTTTTTCATGATTCTTCAGCATATTGAAATGATTTTGGAAGGATCGTGTGACACTGAAGACTGGAGTAATGATGCCGAAAATTCAGCTTTGCATCAAAGTATTAAATTACATTTTAAAAGATATTGCAATAGAAAACAGTTATTTTAAATTGCAATACTATTTCACAATATCAGTGTTTTTACTGCATTTTTGAGCACATGAATGCAGCCCATGGTGAGCAGAAGAGACTTCATTAAAGACAAAAATGGTAATGTTTCCAAACTTTCACAAGTGTTGTATATATTACATTTTTTTTATTATGAACATTTTATTAACATTTTTTTAATTGTGAACATGTTCAACATGTCTTAAAATAAATGTTGTCTTTACCGTGTTATATAGTCTGTATCACAGTCTGTTCCCTCTGACAAGGACCTGTTTTGTTCATGCCTGTATGAACCTTTCCTGTATGGGTCATCATGTATCCTGACATACTCAGTCCTCAAGCCCAAATCAGAAGAACACACAGAAAGGAGATCCTGGCTTTCCACTTGCACTAGATCATCTGTTTTCATTTCTTTCTGTATGGGTGCACGAAACCGTCGGCTTCTTTTCTGTTTCTCCAGTAAAGAGATGCAAGATAATTCTTGATCTTCACTTACCACTGATTTGGGTAGCAGAGGTTTACAAACCTTTTCCTCATCCAAATCATCCTCTGGTCTCAGAGCCTTCAAAGTGACTGAAAACAAGTTGATGTTCCCTGAGACATACACTGAACTACCCTGATTCCCTTTCGATTCTAACTGAGTATTTTTGACGTCAAGATGGCTGTTTCCATCTTCAGGCATGTTTAATATGAATTCCTTTTTACACTCAAGTTCATCATGATGGATTTGTTCCATAGCTGTTCCATGGCTTTCTGTACGGTAGATTCCTGAACTGTTATGGAGAATCAAAATAGCCTTCTGTTCTCCCTTATTAGTTTCCCGACCAACATTGTCAATTACACAATCTATGTAGTTGCAGTTGCTTTCATCTTCTTCCTCATCCTCTGTATCTGCCTGTGAGAACAGTAGGTGAATTTTCAATAAACATGTTTCATGGTAAAATTCTATAAAAGGCGACTGAGTCACTAGGAATAGTCTGTATCATGGCTTATGCAAGTAAAGGAACCAGAATTTTAATAACTATTGGTATTATCTGCTGACAGATCATTTGCATATTAGATACGGGCTGCAAATCTTCACAGAATATTAGAAACTTGAATTTCAAAGTAATAGAACACATGTATTATATTATATCAATTAATGAAGCAATAGGGGGCCATAAATTAAAACAAAAGGTGAGATTCTATATAACAATAGAAACGGGTTCAGACAGACCTTGTTGACATAGTTTTCCTCATCTGCATGTTGCTTGCTTTCTGGATCTTCCTCTACATTCAGTGGGTTGCTTTCAGTTCGATGATTTTTAGATGCACAAATTAACTGTAAGTCGGTCAATGACACACACCCATATAATGTCTTCTCAGGTTTCAGATAGTACGCTTTAGGTATGTTACTCTAAATGAGGGGGAAAAAAAACAGAGAGAGAAATGTTATACAACAATGGCAGGATAATACATAAGACTCCAACTCTAACTCTAATAATTCCGTATTGGTTCAAACAATGTAAGAGGACCCTGATTATAAGACAACCCCCTTTTTTAAGATGGAAAAAGGCTTTTTGAAAACCAAATCTTGTGTTTTATTAAAAAAAAATATATATATTGCATATTTTTCTTATTTTAGTTTTGAAAATATGGTAAATACTTGTAAAAATGTACCAACAATCACATTTAAAAATATATCTGTAATATATCTTCAATATATTGATATATCTTTTGGTCCCATAATGCTAACATGGCAATCAAGACTCATGTCGCTGTTTTTCTTCTTCTTGTTTTCACTCGTGATCTTTTAACATTACAATACACATTACATTACGTATTTCTTGGCATATGCCTTGTACATGTATCTGACGACACCTATTGTTGTGGGTGTATTATTGATGTCAAATTCTAGACCCTCAATATATACTGACTGTGTTTTTTTAGATATAATTCCAAGAAAAAAAAACATTGTCTTATATTCGGGCCAATACAGTAAAAGGTTTGGACACACTTAAATGCATTTATGATTCTCATTATGTCCATAGCATTTGCTCACATATTGTAACACAGTTTGTGTTAAACAGAGTAGACTTTAACCACTGATTTGAACTGAAACTGAGCACAAATGTCAGCACAAACACGGTCCAAAAAATAAAAATAAAAAAAACACCTCAGACTCCAGAGGGGACTTTAAAGTGGACTTGTCATTACTAACTTGACAACCAGTATTGGGGAGTAACTTGATACTTAACTTGTAACTTGATTTCTTTTTTAGTAATGGAGTAATATAACGTGTTATAATTTCTAAAATAGTAATTAGAGTATAGTTCGAAGCCGAGGTCTCTACGTCTACACTTTGCTGCGTTACACCATTGCTGACAAAATGTAGTGTTTTGTCATCTAGATTGTAAATAGTGTGTAGCACATGTGACGTCCTCTACCTGAGACCTACTTTGACTGGTAAGCACCTGCGAAGTGGATACTACCAATGAAAACAAACAGCATGGAGAGAGAAAAAACTAAGTGTTCTGTAGCCGGAAATACAGTAATTATTTTGTCAGTTTTTTTCCTGTCAAAGGCAAGACCATTATTGTGTGCTGTCAATTATGTGGGGGGAAGAAAACCTTTTCAACTCCAAATCCAATTTAAAACACCTTAACAGGCAACGGATCAACTTCTACTGTCGAGCCTAGTGCCAGTGGATTAGAGACATGATGGGCAAGTGCAGGCGGTTAGAATAAAATGATTTCCGGGACACCCAACAAAATGGAAGTATCTAAACAATAAATATCAAAAAACAAATAAATTATTCATCTACTGCACAAAATCAACAAGAGCAACTAATATGAAATAAAAACGAGTTTCTATTTATAACACGTGTTTGCAGCATTGAGAAATGTTGATTTCTAAAACACAACAGTCAATTGTGTTAGAATCCACTCACCGCACAAAATTCTGGAGTTCCTGTGCAGTGCTGAAATTTGGGTGCTCACAAATCCTCTCAATATTACACATGAATTGTAGACATTATAAAAGATTCATTATGCATATATTCATTGTGTAATAACAGAGCTTTGTGTGATTGTGATTACCTGATTTGTCAGCCTTTTTTTAGAGATGGCAGCTCTTTGCTCAGCAGCCTATTTTATAGTGTTACCGGAAAGTATTCACAGCGCTTCACTTTTTCAACATTATGTTACAGCCTTATTTATTACAGCCTTTTTCCTTAAGATTCCACAAACAATACCCCATAATAACAACATGAAAAAGTCTGTTTGAAATCTTTGCAAATTTATTAAAAATAAAAAGCTAAAAAAAAAAAATCAAATGTACATAAGTATTCACAGCCTTTGCCATGACACTCAAAATTGAGCTTAGGAGCATCCTGTTTCTACTTCTAGACACATCCTTAAGATGTTTCTACAACTTGATTGGAGTCCACCTGTGGTAAATTCAGTTGACTGGAAAGGCACACACCTTTCTATATAAGTTCCCACAGTTAACAGTGCATGTCAGAGCACAAACCAAGCCATGCAGTCCAAGGAATTTTCTGTAGACCTCCGAGACAGGACTGTATCGAGGCACAGATCTGGGGAAGGGTACAGAAAAATCTCTGCAGCATTGAAGGTCCCAATGAGCACAGTGGCCTCCATCATTTGTAAATGGAAAAAGTTTGGAACCACCAGGACTCTTCCTTGAGTGGGCCATCTGGCCAAACTGAGCAATTGGGGGAGAAGGGCCTTAGTCTGGGAGGTGACCAAAAACCCGATAGTCACTCTGAAAGAGCTCCAGCATTTCTCTGTGGAGAGAGAACCTTCCAGAAAAACAATCAATCTCTGCAGCACTCCAGCAATTAGGCCTATATGGTAGAGTGGACAGACGAAAGCCACTCCTCAGTAAAAGGCATATGACAGCCTGTCTGGAGTTTGCCAAAACGGCACCTGAAAGACTCTTAGCCCATGAGAAACAAAATTCTCTGGTCTGATGAAACAAAGATTGAACTTTTTGGCCTAAACGCTAAGCGTAATTTCTGGAGGAAACCAGGCACTGCTCATTACCTGGCCAATACCATTCCTACAGTGAAGCATGGTGCTGCCAGCATCATGCTGTGGGGATTATTTTCAGCAGCAGGAACTGGGAGACTAGTCAGGATCAAGGGAAAGATGAATGCAGCAATGTACGTCCTTGATGAAAATCTGCTCCAAAGCACTCTGGACCTCAGACTGGGGTGACAGTTCCTCTTCCAACAGGACAACGACCCTAAGCACACAGCCAAAATAACAAAAGAGTGGCTACAGGATAACTCTGTGAATGTCCTTGAGTGACGCAGCCAGAGCCCAGATTTGAACCCGTTTGAACATCTCTAGAGATCTGAAAATGGCTGTGCACCGGCGCTCCCCGTTCAACCTGATGGAGCTTGAGAGGTCCTGCAGAGTATAATGGGAGAAACTGCCAAAAAATAGGTGTGCCAAGCTTTTAGTACCATACTCAAAAAGATTTGAGGCTGTAATTGGTGCCAAAGGTGCTTCAACAAAGTACTGAGCAAAGGCTATGAATACTTATGTACAGTGCCAGCCACTGATATTGGCACCCTTGGTAAAGATGAGCAAAGGTGGCTGTGAAAATAAATCTGCATCATTTATCTTTTAGACCTTTCATTAAAAAAAAAAAAAATTCTAAACTTTCATTAAAAATTAAAACAACTGAAAGTGGGGGGAACTCACATTATGAAATAAGTTTTTTGCATGTCGGCTACCACCATTATTGGCACCCCTAGAAATTCTTACAAGTAAAATATTTTTGAAATATATTCTCATTCATATTAACATTTTTTAGCACACCAGGGTGACTAGAAGCATTAAGTTGTTCAGCCATGTCTTCCCATTCCACAGAAATATAAATATGAGGAACAAATTCCCTTAATAACTATTGAAGGCCAAATTCCCTTAATCATCCATCACAAGGAGTAAAACCAAATAATGTAATTCTGATGTGCAGAACAAGATTGTTGAGCTTCACAAAATAGAAAGTGGCAGTATGAAAATAGCCAAAGCATTGTAAATCCCCATTTCCACCATCAGGGCAATAATTAAGAAGCTCCAATCAACTAAAGATGTTACAAATCTGCCTGAAAGAGGACGTGTGTCTATATTGTCCTAATGCACACTTTTGAGGAAAGTTTGAGAGGCCAAAGACTCTCCAAGGATCACAGCTGGAGAATTGCTGAGATTAGCTGAATTTTGGCGTCAGAAATCCTGAAACCAAAATAAAATCAAACAGCCCCTACATCACCATATGATGTTAAAATGCGTTTTAAGAAAAAAAAACAAAAAAAACTCCTGGCTCATCCAAAAACAAACACCAACATATTCAGTTGTCAGGCACGACTGGAACTTCAAATGTGACTGGCTTTTATAGTCAGATGAAACATAAAAAAAAGAGCTTACTAGAAACAGGAATAAAAAGTACCCCATGCCCATGGTTCAATATATACTTCGTCTATACTTTGTCGTGTCCAGTATAGACAGACTTTAACTGTTGCGGCGCAACAACTGTCGCGTCCAGTGTAGACATGGTGTTAGAAGATTCATTCTATTATTTATTATTATTTATTATTTAAATTCCTTGGCATTTACCATCACTAAAATTCATCAGAGTTGTGAAGGAAGGACATTAATGGGTACTTGGTAAAAAGTCACCAAAGTTAATACATTTGAATAAAATATAAAAAATAAAATGTTAAAAATATTAATTTTTAATTTAATTATATTAAAATAATAAATTAATTTAAAAAATAAAAATGTTAAAAATAAGTTTGAAAAAAAAGGGGTTTATTAACTTATATAATAATGTAACATAAAACTAATTTCTTAATAGTAAGAAAATGTAAGGTAAGAAAAAATAATCCTGCAATGTATAAAAACTTTCTGCTGAAATAGGGCAATTGCTGTATTTGAATGTAGAAATGGCTTACCAGTGATTTAGGAAGAGGGGTCTTCAGCTTACATACAGATCCAGTGTACACTAGACTCAAAGCAAGCACCAGCACACCTAAACCTGACACTGCTGCTCCCAGTGACCAACTCATTATATAGAACACTGCAGAGAGAGAGAGAGAGAGAGAGAAATGTACAAAACAATCAAAAACATTACACTGTACAAAAATGCTAATACTGTAACTCTACTGTTTTTATTCTGGAAAGAGGCCATGGCAGGTCATAAAACCATATGGTAAAAAGCTGTCATTTGGGACAATAGACCTCAGTAGTTTCTCACTAAAACCATACAGCATCACAAACGGCTCCAATTTTCCAACTTCAAAACTCTAAATCATTTTTCCCCCTAACTGCATTAAACTTATCAACATATGTTTTTGATCACAATAAAGCTAATATGACTTCAAACTTTTGGGCAAATGTTTGTGAAAAAAAAAAAAAAAAAAAAAAAAAAACTTTCCATAAGTCATCCTTTAGACTTCAGTAGTAACTTTCCAGCCTGGTGAGTTGATAAATTAAAATCTGACTGAAATGTGAGTCTATTTTTTTGTAAATTTTAGGACTCAGAGAAGCTGTGTAAGCCAAATCAAGCTGAAGAATTTTAAACGATTCTTTCTCTAATTTCTTTATTTGCTGTCTATTTATACAAGCTGAGTATGAAATAATTTCACCCTAGGAGTATGCTTTCAAAGCGTCCCAAACCATCAAGGCTGAAGTCTCAGGAAATAGTATTTATGTCCAAAAATATATGTAATTTGGGTTTTTAGCGAATCACAAAATGTTTTATCAGAAAGAAGCAGAGAATTAAATCTTCAGCCTCCAGAGTCAAGCATTTTATCTTGAAACAAAATAGAAAGTGTAAGTAGAGCATGATCTGATATAACAATACTGATATATGAACAAGCCTTCACTTTAGCTTTCTTGATCTTGATACTTTTTTCAGGATTCTTTGATCAACAAAAGCATTTATTTAAAATAGAAAGGTTTTCTAACAATGTACACTACCGTTCAAAGGTTTGGGATCAGTCAATTTTTTTTCTTTCTTTTTTTGAAAGAAATTAATACTTGTATTCACCACGGATGTGTTAAATTAATAAAAAGTGACAGCACAGATTTACATTGTTAGAAAGATTTATATTTTAAATAAAAGCTGTTCTTTTTAACTTCTAATAATAATAAATCAGCATATTAGAATGATTTCTGAAGGATCACGTAACACTTAAGACTGAAGTAACAGCTGATGAAAATTCAGCTTCGCAGCACAAGAATAAATTATTATTAATAAAACCATTATTTTATATGTTAATAACATTTTGCAATATTACTGTTTTTTCTGTATTTTTACTGTATATATATAGAGAGAGAGGTTGCGTTAGACTTTAACTTTGTCCATCATTTTGAAGGACAGGGTCGCAAAAATTTTGTAGATTGTTAAATATCAGTCGATCTTTTGGTCTATGCTGTTTTCAGCTGATGAATGAACAGTACATAGTGCGCCTCCCATTCAATAAATTGCAATCTTTGAGCTTTGTTACTTTTGATATGAAAAAGTATCAGATTTCAAATCTTTCTATTCATTAGAAAATTTAACCAATAAATACCGCCATGATAGATCGCTGTGGCTTAAACTGGGTACTCGCCTGTGCGAAATTAAACGCGTAGCAAAACATTTGTGACGTTTTCATTTTTGTTCTGGATCAAGTGCTCTGCTGCCACACTGGAGCACACTTGCCACCAGCTGGACAGGAGTGGGAATTACAGCTACAAATTACAATAGATCACCCTCAGTGTAATCCCTCAAAGTGACGGACGGCCTTCAGATTTTTCTGTCACTGATAAAAAATTCAGTCAATGACGGAGAATTTTCGGTTAACGCGACCTCTATTATATG
>JAHKKF010528181.1:0-15967 GCA_019740295.1 Labeo calbasu | reverse complement strand
ATATATATATATATATATATATATATATATATATATATATATATGTATACATATATATATATATATATATATTCTCTAATACTAATGTTAGTTTTGCAATTACTTCTAATTTTATTCTTACTAGATCCAAGATGATCCATGAAGATACAGAGAACACTTTGAGTGATATCTGTAACTTTCTGAATGGTCTATTCTGAATGGTTAACATGAATGACATGAACAGAGATCTAGTCAAAATTTAATTACAAACAACCACATGTTCTTTTTGGATATTTAAATGTTAAGACTTTAATTCATATATTAATTGTTATGTAGTTGTGTATATTGTTTTGTGTATGTGTATGTGCAAGTGTGTTTGTGTCTCCAGGGATAATTTGCTAAAGGCTGCGATTGGTTCTCCTCTACTTTCTTGCTACTTCGTAATACGCTGTTTCATTTGTCATTTTGTAATTTAGAATTATCGTACTCGTTCATTGTTCATTCTCTTCAGAGGGTCGTGCCAGAGAAATTGTGATCAAAATTAAGAGTGTGTTTGTAATTGTAATTTGTTTGCAGTGTTTGCTATTTATTTCTGCATAACTCTTGTAAATACTTTTTGTACATAGATTTTATTAAATAAGGGGGAAGTAGGTGTGATACCATTTTCTTTGAATTTACTTTTCACTGTGACTTTCGGAGGAATATATAAATTATACTATACTATATTTTGCTTATTTTTAATTTAATGAGCTCTCAAATTAGACTTTACTAGTAAGAACTCCATTGTAGATCTTAAAAAATGAAAGCCATTGGAGAAACATGACTAAGTAGTAAATTGCAGACAAGTGAGCCTATTGCTCCCTTTCAAGTTCAATTCCCTCAACACTTTCAGTAGCTAATGCTATTGGGAAACCCTCTTTCACTGACAGACTAAAGCTTTATTGAATCACACCACTGTAAGTACACTGGCCAATTACGCCCAAAGAAGTGTGTTTTAGAAAAAAAAAAATTCAAAGGTCAGTGGTGTTGGCACAATGGCAGGAACAGAAACGTCTAGGTTACGTACGTAACCCTCGTTCCCTGAAGGAGGGAACAGAGACGTTACATATGGGAACTCGCTTGAGTGACCAATCACCTCTGAGCTTTATAGAAAAGACCAATGAAAATTGGCGAGTGGAATTTGCATGCAACGCCACTCCCCCGTACATACGGGTATATAAGATGGCGGCGTGCATCCACTCATTCAGGTTTTTTGCTGAGGAGCCGAGCCGCAGCCCGGCGTAGCACAGCCTAGGGTTGTGGCAAGGGGATGTAACGTCTCCGTTCCCTCCTTCGGGGAACGAGGGTTACGTACGTAACCTAGACGTTCCCCTTCAGTCGCTTCACTATGCCGTTACATATGGGAACAGACCCATGGAAAAGGCCACAACCCTAAGGCCACGTTACGCAAGAGACCAAGTGCTGACAGGCGGACGTGTTAGACAGTGGAGTCAATACGTAACCTTCCCAACACCCTGGGGACCAATAGAGGGGGCCCACAGGGGTGCCAGTTGTACTGAAGCATGGGTTGGGGGGGGGCACATGTGGTTTAGGCATGTGGGATAAGAAATTGGATATATCTATTCCAGTTATAGATATATGGGGGAAAACACAGCCTACTGGCTGACTGTGGAAAAATACTGAAGACATGTTGCCACAACCTTCTGGGCAAAGGAGACCCAGTCGGAGCACAGTCGCGGACTACTCCGCATCTAGTCCTGACTGCGGGGCATGGAGGACCCAGGGTTCACCGGAGGGAACTTGCTGGGAAAAATAGCACACGGATCCCGAAGGAATGGCGCAGCAAGCCGACACCTGCCAGCCTCCCGCACATTACCTGATGTTCACCTTAACACACGGGAGGACACGGGCTCGACGTGGAGATTATAAAATCTCGCGAAGGTGTTAGGTGTCGCCCAGCCCGCAGCTCTGCAGATATCTGCTAGCGAGGCGCCGTGTGCCAATGCATAGGAGGAGGCTACACTCCGGGTGGAGTGAGCTCGAACTCCTAGGGGGCACGGCTCCCCCTGGCCCTCATACGCCAGGGAGATGGCATCTACCACCCAATGGGCCAACCTCTGCTTGGAGACAGCATTTCCCTTCTGCTGTCCTCCAAAGCAAATAAAGAGCTGCTCAGAGCGTCTGAAGCTCCGGGTGCGGTCCACGTATATTCGCAAAGCTCGAACGGGACATAGCAACGCTAAGGACGGGTCTGCCTCCTCCGGGAGCAGCGCTTGCAGGTTCACCACCTGATCCCGAAAGGGTGTGGTGGGAGCCTTGGGCACATAGCCGGGCCGGGGTCTCAGAACAACATGAGAATCAGCCGGCCCGAACTCCAGGCACGCTTCGTTGACAGAGAAGGCTTGTAGGTCCCCAACCCTCTTGATGGAGGCGAGCGCAGTCAGGAGCGCCGTCTTAAGCGACAGAAATTTAAGCTTGACTAAAACCAGCGGCTCAAAGGGGGGTCCCTTCAGGCCCTGAAGGGCGATGGAGAGATCCCAAGAGGGTACGAGGTGCGGTCTAGGGGGATTAACCCTTCTCGCACCTCTGAGGAACCTCACGACCAGTTGATGCTTCCCAATGGATGCTCTATCAACTGCATCGTGATACGCTGCAATGGCAGCGACATACACTTTGAGAGTTGAAGGGGACAACTTCTCTTGCAGAAAGGAAAGCACCACTGCAACGGGAGGCACACCAGTCAAAGAAGAGACCCCACCTCAGTGCGTAGGCCTGCCTCGTGGAGGGAGCTCTAGATTGAGTGATAGTTTCTATCACGGCCTGTGGAAGGCCGGAGAGGTCTACCGTGTCCCGTCCAGAAGCAACACGTGTAGGTTCTAGAGATCGGGACGCGGGTGCCAGATTGTGCCCATCCCCTGAGAAAGAAGGTCCTTCCTCAGGGGGATCTTCCAGGGAGGGGCTGCCGCGAGGAGCGTGAGGTCGACAAACCAGGTCCGGGTGGGTCAGTACGGCGCAACCAGCAGAACCTGCTCCCCGTCCTCCCTGATCTTGCACAGGGTCTGTGCAAGGAGGCTCACTGGGGGAAAGGCGTACTTGGGCCCCGGAGGCCAGCTGTGTGCCAGTGCGTCCCTGCCGAGGGGAGCCTTGTTGAGGGAGTAATAGAGCTGGCAATGGGAGGATTCTGGGGAGGCAAACAGATCTATCTGGGCCTCGCCGAATCAACTCCAAATCAGCTGGACTGTCTGAGGGTGGAGTCGCCATTCTCCAGGATGGGTGGGCTGCCGTGAGAGCTGATCAGCTGCACGGTTGAGCTCTCCTGGTATGTGAACGGCGTGCAGCGATTTCAGCCGCGTCTGACTCCACAGGAGCAGATGGCGGGCGAGTTGCGACATAGGACGGGAGCGTAGACCACCCTGACGGTTGATGTACGCTACGGTCACAGTGTTGTCTGTACGGACAAGCACATGCTTGTGGCGGAGCATCGGAAGAAAGCGACAGCTAGCAACTCCAGGCAGTTGATGTGCCAAAGCAGTCGAGGTCCTGTCCAGGAGCCCGAGGCTGCTTGCCTGTTGCATACAGCACCCCAACCCGTGGTGGAGGCATCCGTGTGGAGCACAACATGCCTGGACACCTGTCCTAAGGGGACTCCGGCCCATAGGAAGGCAGGGTCTGACCACGGGCTGAATAGGCGGCGACACTGCGGGGAAACGCCAATCCAGAGTGTGATACGGTGCCATGCCCATCTCGGGACTCGATCGTGTAGCCAGCGCTGAAGCGGTCTCATATGAAGCAGGCTGAGCGGCGTTACTGCGGCTGTGGCTGCCATATGCCCCAGGAGCCTCTGAAAAGTTTTGAGAGGGACCGCTGTCTTGTGTCTGAATAGTTTCAGACAGTTCAGCACTGACTGCGTGCGCTTGTTGGTGAGGCGAGCTGTCATGTTGACCGAGTCTAGCTCCATGCCAAGAAAAGAGATCCTCTGCACTGGGGAGAGTTTGCTCTTCTCTCGGTTGACCCGAAGGCCCAGATGGCTGAGGTGTCGGAGCACCAGGTCCCTGTGTTCGCACAAGGGATCTCGCGAGTGAGCTATGATGAGCCAGTCGTCGACATAGTTGAGAATGCAGACGCCCTTCCGCCATAGGGGGGTCAGGGCGCCCTCCGCGACCTTCGTGAAGACGCGGGGAGACAGCGACAGGCCAAATGGGAGTACCTTGTACTGATATGCTCGACCCTCGAAGGCAAACCGTAGAAAGGGTCTGTGTCGAGGCAATATCGAGACGTGAAAGTAGGCGTCCTTCAGGTCGATGGCTGCAAACCAATCCTGGTGTCGAACGCAAGAAAGAATGCGTTTCGAAGTGAGCATTTTGAAGGTCGACGGCAGTTGAACGCACAGAAGGTCCCGGCCCTCCCCCGGGAGTGGTGGCACAGATGTTGTCGTCCCCTGAAGAGCAGCTTCCACCGTCTCTGGGCTGCCTGTGTCAGGGACGCCTCGCAGACCTGCGGGTTTTTGTAGCTGATCCCTGAGCAGCGGGCGGCGCCGCTCCCCTGCGACGGCCTCGACGTCTGGATGCGAGGGCCGCATCGTGGGCTTCAGCCGGAGACGGAGCAGGTTTGGGAGCCGCAGGGGGGCGCCCTCGACGACGAGCAGGCTGGGGCTGGGCACCCGGGGACTTCCTGGTAGTCTCTCGACGGGGCAGGATGTGTTTTATAGCCTCAGTCTGCTTCTGGACTGCCGAGAACTGCTGGGCAAAGTCCTCGACAGTGTCGCCGAAGAGGCCGGCCTGGGAGACGGAAGCGTCGAGAAAGCGTGCTTTGTCGACATCTGCCATCTGCGCCAGGTTCAGCCAGAGGTGGCGCTCCTGGACCACAAGTGTGGACATCACCTGACCAAGGGGCCGCGCCGTGACTTTGGTCGCCCGGAGAGCGAAGTCAGTCGCTGCACGCAGCTCCTGCATAACCGCTTGGTCAGGACCACCCTTGTGCAGCTCTTTCAATGCCTTGGCCTGGTAGACCTGCAGGGTGGCCATGGCGTGCAGGGCAGTGGCGGCCTGGCCCGCAGTGCAGTAGGCCCTGCCAGCGAGAGCTGACGAAAGCCTACAGGCCTTGGATGGGAGGCGCGGATGGCCCCGCCAGGGGCTCGACCTGAGGGACCCCCGCGTAACCCTTGGCCGCCCCGCCATCAAGGGTAGCGAGGGGTGAGGAAACAGGGCGCGAACGAGCCGAGTAGGGGGCCCGCCACGCCTTGACCAGCTCCTCATGAACCTCCGGGAAGAATGGCACTGGGGGCGAGCGCGGCAGTGCCGCAGACCCCTGTCCCCAGGAACCAATCATTCAGCCTCGAGGGACCGGGCAGAGGCATCTTAGGCACCTCCAGCCCGATCTCCTTGGCGGCCCGGAGGAGCATAGCTCGGCGTCCGCATCGGACGGGGCAGCGACCGTGGAGGGGCGCCGTCCAGCCGAAACGTCCGCCTCATCTGCCGACTGTTCCCCCTCTGATACTGAGATAGACATCTTATCCTCCTGGGGAGCTCCAAAAGAGACGCTGGGCCCGCTTTTGGGCGGAGGAGGGGTCTGTTTGGGCATCACCACGGGACTACGCGGTGGAACGGAAGCCCGCGGGGTTTTATCCGGCGGACCGTTCTGCACCGTCACCTGGAGGTCCCCCAAGCACCTCGCCGTAGCAGCCGTAAAACCTTTACGGCTCGACAATCTGCCACGGGAAGACGACGAGGGGAGCCGTCTCGCGAACGAGAGGCGGGACCTCAACGTAGTCATGGACATGCGATCGCAATGAGCACATGAACCATCCACGAACGCCGCCTCGGCGTGCGCTAGGCCCAGGCACGAGAGACAGCGATCGTAACCGTCAATAGAGGTAAGGAAACTACCGCACCCAGAAACGCACGGTCGGAAAGACATACCGGGAAAATGTCTCTCAACGACCGTAAGGAAAATTGCTCTTTTAGATCCCGGTTCGCCCAGGGAGGACGCGGCACAATCTGTGCGGTCAGGAACTCGCTGGCGTGTGAGGAAGCCGGCACGTTCCTGTAGAGGCAGCCGGCTCGCAGGAACTTGAAAACTGCAGCTGTGATGGTGTTCTTTGTGAGCGCTGTTTTCAGGCAAGAGCGAAATACTGCAGGAGTTTTGAATGAAGAAACAGCTCGTAGCGGTAAGGCTCCGAAGCAAAAATCCTGAATGAGTGGATGCACGCCGCCATCTTATATACCTGTATGTACGGGGGAGTGGCGTTGCATGCAAATTCCACTCGCCAATTTTCATTGGCCTTTCCTATAAAGCTCAGAGGTGATTGGTCACTCAAGCGAGTTCCCATAACGTCGTAGTGAAACAACTGAAGGGGAACATTTTATTTAGTACATCTTTAATAGTCGATTAAGCAGTTTATGGTATAAAATATGTGATTTGGTTTTGTTTTGTGTAAATTAAATAACATTTCGACATAAATGGTCCTGATATAAATGTACTGAGCCACTACAATGGATGCGTCCTGTGGATCACCTGGCATCTTTATTTGAATTTTTTATTTCTAAGCAAGGTCTAAATTTTTCTGTATTGATGGACATTGTAAAAACGGAGAATATCCATTTATGTCACATGACAGACAAGCAGTATTTTCCATAACATCTGGCTCTGGGGAAGCATTTGATTTGATTTATTAATTTCTTTACAAAATTACCTTGTTGTTCCGTTTTGTATTGTACAACGCCCTATATTTATTTATTTATTTTTATAACTTAAACTTGTAGAACTTATTTTACGTTTTGAGTAATATTAGCAATTTGTACTTACTATATGGTTTCCTTTTTGTTTACCATTGTCTTTTGCTTGACTGCTTGTGATTATGCAGAATTTAATGTTAATACTGGGCCATTCTACAGAATTGGTCCAAAGTCAGAGTCGGAAACATCTTTTCAAAAAATGTGTATGTATATTGTATAATATGCAAATATTATACAAATTGTATAATATCCAAGGTACACATTTCTAGTAATTGTGCAGTTAATTCTCATATTGTATTTTCTGAAAGTGTTGGAATATATTTACTCCAAATATATTATAATATTTGTCCTCTGCCCAAATATCTCTATTAAAACACAAGTAATACTAATTTAATTAAAAGGGTTATAGTGACCTGTTAAGATTTTGCTTATATCTAGATTGTAAATATGTTAAATATTTGTTATTTTATTAAAAAAGAATTTAGAGGTAGATCTATAACAATTAAATTTAACAATATTTCAAATGTAATTTATGAGATTTGCTGTATTTTGAAGCCATTTTTTCCTTTGTAAAAAGGCAAAAAGTTGAACATACTGATTTTAAAGTTAAGGATTCATTAGTTTAAGTATACATTGAAGCAAAAACTATCATAACATCTTAGCTGATATTTTTGACAAAACATCCCATGTTTCGGTAATGACAGCACATTTTTGGTAGTGAATATTTTAGTAGCAACCACATCACATTACAGAATTTTAACTCGCATACTAAAACACTACTAAAACATACTAAAATACGAAAAAAAAAAAAAAAAAAAAAAAAAAAAAGCATTATTAACTGAGAGCGGAGCATTTGAGCCATGCGAAGAACGCAAAACTGACGGGAGGGAGCAGCTCCGATAAATCTTTCAGATGACAAACTGAAACCACAAATAAAAGCAGCACACACAGCAGACGCGTGTTTGTGTGGCAGAGCGGCTCTCTTGCACTGTATGACGTGACAGACAACTAGTTGTCCAGTCCTGTTCTGTTCACACATAACCGTATTAAGGACTCAAATACGGTACTGACTACCATATGCTGTTGCTGTGTGAACGGGTCACTATGTTTCACATCTCCTAAGTCCCAGTTTCCATATTTCTTTACTGACAGAATTCTAACTCCTTGACAAACAATGTTCAAGTGTTTGCTTTCAAATGCACCAGAATTATGTAGACCAGAATTATGTAGACCAACATTTCAGGAGCTTTAAGCATTTAATTTTGGATATGAGATTTTTGACTTTTGTGATGGTTAAAGGGGTTGATTTAAATTAAAAAAGAATTTTAAAGTTTGAAAAACAGACACACACACACACACACACACACAAAACTCTGTACAGCTATCTTTGTGAGGACACACATTGACATAATGCAATCCCTAGCTCCCTACCCTAAACCTACCCACAAACTAAGTGACTCACCCAAACTCTTATCCAAAACCTAACCTTTACCTAGTTATAACCTGGTCCCTAAAACTAAGTCTTGATTCTCAAACAGGCCTTTAAAGGGGTCTCAGAAAGTGAAGACCAGCCAAAATGTCCTCACTTTTACTAAACTGTCCTCACTCCGATGGTCTAAAACTCAAACTGGCCCTCACTAACATAGCTGTACAACTGCACACACACCTGAGACTAGCATTACATACATACGTGTAAGTTTAAATGTCTGCATGTTAAATAGTTACACTGAATTAATTACAGAAGCAATGAAAAAAAAAGTATGGAGACAATAGTGCAAAGTATTTTCTTACTTCCTCTTGGCTCCTCTTTACTAGTGTATTCACACTGCCAAGCAGAAGGTTGAGTGTTGTCGTTGGAATTGATTTGAGGAAGTACTTTAACACAGTACTGATCACCAGGCTGAAGATTCTGCAGGACATACTGTTTTCTTGATGTAGAGATCTGGTTGGCCTAGGATTAACAAGACAACAGTAAAAGACTAGAAATTTAGCTGATGTGATTTTACAAATATAGATTTTAACATAATCAAGAAACATTCATTGTGTGTAAGAATTCCTTTATTAACACGAATTAAATTATTACATTAAATTAAATAACGAAAGTATTTTAAATTATTAAATTATTTTGCAATATCTTAAAATCCAGAATTATTTTTGAACAAGAGCAATCTCAGCCATCTTAAAGCAACTTAACAATAATAATGGGTGAATCTCATGAAAACTGTAAAACACAAAATTAATATGTAAATAAATAAGCAGTGGATTAAACAGGGATTAAGAGTAATTAACCATACAACCAACTTTCCTTGTAATGAATAAAAGTCATGTAAACTGACATAACACAGTTACTTAAAATATTGGTGCTTCTGAATCTTTACATGCATTTAAACATGTCTGCCTTTGCAATTTAATAATGTGCTTTTACTTTTAATAATCAATAATGGTTGGTTTTACTCTACATTTATAAAAATAATATTTATTGAAAATTTAAATAACATTAGTCCATTGTCTTGATGAGTCAGAAACCATCCTGAGATCATGCAGCTCTAGTGGGTATTTAGCTTGAAGGCCAGTAAGCGCTCTCTTGAGGAAAACCATATTACATGTTACCAGTGTTGGGGAAAGTTACTTTTAAAAGTAATGCATTACAATTTTGCGTTACTCCCTGAAAAAGTAACTAATTACGTTACTTAGTTACTTTTTATGGAAAGTAATGCGTTATATTACTTTTGCGTTACTTTTTAAATCTAGGCAGGGCTTGCTTTTTTGTTTTTAATGCAAAACAATTCTAATGTAAAAGCCCCTTCACACCAAAAGTGAAATGAATTCACCTCAGTACATTTATGCAGGAGATCACTCTTCAGCTATAAAAAATGAAGCACAAATGTTAGTTATCTAAAGTAATTTTTGCTTATTAGTATGGCTGAACTGCATCATCAAAGTCAGCAGCAAAGCACTGGTTAATAAAATACTGAATCTGTTTATTGTGAGTGAGATGAATCAATGCATGTTCATATTTAGTCTAGCATACAGTAACACCATGTTTACTCCCAATTTCCCGATAGGAGACTTGTCAATCAACAAATGGGGAAAAAAGTAACTGCAGTTACTTTTTTGAAAAGTAACTCAGATATTTTCTTAGAGAATTCAAAAGTAATGCGTTACTTTACTAGTTACTTGAAAAAAGTAATATTATTACGTAACTCAAGTTACTTGTAATGCGTTACTCCCAACACTGCATGTTACATCATAGCTTTAAAGGCTATATTCAGACGTTCTGGCAAATTTGATTGTTCTTCTTTTCAGGCAGACTATTATCTGCAAGTGATCAAATCCGATTTGTGCGTCCATAATTTATCTCACAGCATCCAGCTGAGACACAGGTGTAAAAATCAGATTGTAATAACCACCAAATGTGGTTTGAATCAGACTTGGGGAAAAAAACTGATTTCATGTTTTTTTTTTTTGTTTGTTTGTTTTTTTTGCAGTTCAGACTTTCAAAAACCCACCTGAAATATTCTCTGATAAAGTAATCTGTATGAAACCAGCACGAGCTTCATTTATTTTTTACAGTGACAAGTGGTGCGTTTTACAGTTATCAAATCAGCTATTAAAAAATAAATAAATAAATAAAAAAGAGGGCAAGAACATACGATGGGAGTTATTCAACATACCCTAACTGTCATAACTGGAAAAAAACAGTCCAGGCAGAGTATGACAAAACGAGCGTTTGACATTAAAAAGTATATAAATTGTATTATTTTTATGAACTGCATTTGGTAAGTTCAAAAGTGGGGCACCATATCATTCCATTATATGGAGAAAAATGCTGAAATGTTTTCCTCAAAAACATCATTTCTTTACGACTGAAGGAAGAAAGACATGAACATCTGGTGACAAGGGGGTGAGTACATTACATAAACACTGTGCTTGCTGCAGTAGTCAGTGTTACACAGTGTTTGGTTTAAAATTCTAAACTGAAAATGTCTGCTCTGCTTCATACAGCCAGAGTAATTAGTTCAATATTTCAAACTTTTAACCCTTAGAGTTCGCACTTGACTAACTGGGGCCCAGGTCAGGAAGCAGACAGACTGGCTTCTTATATAAGAAGTTAATTCTTATATAATGGTGCTTCATATAACATTATCCTGAGAAACAAGTGTTAATGATAAATCCCTTGTGATGCATGAACTGGCTACTGTATACAGGCCACCAGGGCACCATACTGACTTTCTCAAAGAATTTGCTGACTTTCTATCTGAGTTAGTGATGGCTGCACAAGAAGTCTTAATTTATGGTGATTTTAATATTCATGTTGATAATGAAAAAGATGCATTGGAATCAGCATTTATAGACGTGTCAGGACCTACTCAACACGTGTCAGGACCTACTCATTGTCGAAATTATACCCTAGATTTACTACTGGCACATGGAACTGATGTTAATGGCATCGAAAGACTGCTTTGTCTTTTGGAGTAGAAAGTGTTGTTACTAGGTGTAAAATGACGTTTTGGAATTGGCGTTGGATGAGATGCGTAAGAAAAGAATTCTGACAACCGGACAAATGCCTTGAAATATATATATATATATATATATATATATATATACGCTTCAAGTCATGGCCACATTACCACCTTGGGTGTGCATTATTTTCTAAGAATTCAACGGCCCGTCGTCAATTATTCCTTACTTTTATGCATTTTTACATTTTTCCCAAAATAATAACTGAAGGCAGTAACAATGTGAACAATATTTTGGAAACACTTTACAATAAGGTTTTATTAGTTACATTAATTACAATGAACTAAGAATGAACAATACTTCTACAGCAATTATTAATCTTAGTTATAGGCTATAATGAGCCTTTAATTGCCTACATAGCCTAATAAGTGCTCAAGCACACACAAAAGCAGTGATGTCTAAGCAGGGGAGTTGTTTACTTATTTTATTACTAGTCAATAATGCCATCATTTTCTTCGTTTAGGCCGAGAGCTCACACAAAAGCAACAGGCGGGATTTATCACATGAACCAGTCACATCCAGTCATAACCGAACATATCCAATTGTAACGCGATGGAGGCATTGCCTCCTCTCACGTGACTTTCCCCCATTCATTCTCAATTACCCCCCAGTAAAGTCATGGCACGCTATGTAACTTTACCTGCAGGTGTCACTGTTGGACAGTGTTACTTTATTAAAACAAGTGACTTTTATACTTTTAATGTTATATTTAGTAATATCTGCATTGTTTTATTTTTGTATTTTGTATTTGTTGATTATTTTCTCAACCAATTTTTGAGAAGACACTGTCTCCTTTGCCTCCTTGGAGGAAATGCCCCTTATTAAGAGAGAGAGATCTGTGTCTGAGAAATGTATTGTTTTTATGTGTGTGTACATCAGTGGCGAAGTCACTGAACTCATCTTTTATACACCAGTGGATTCAAGTGTACTACAAATGGTATCTAAATACAATTTTTAAATACAGAGATAGTATATTAAAAGCATATTTTAGTTCATATTCATAGTGTCCCAAAATAGCACAGTTGAGTATACTTGGAAAAGATTAATTTAAGATCATCTTAAGACATACCAAAGGATAATTTTTAGTATATTAAGTACCTATCCATCTATCCATTTGGGTGGACTTTCCTTTAAGATTTTGTATTTTTAGTTTAAGTAATTATTTGTATGACAATTCAGCACATTTTCCCCCTACATTTCCTTAATGCTAATTATGTCATTAAATCATTGTCATTAAAATAGCACAATGCTGATTGCATGGATATATAAACAAACAGACAAATACAATAATGGTCGTAAAATAGGCCTCCATTTTATAAATCAAAATATATTTTTATATATATTTTTCTTTAGATTTTGTGGAGGAACTTTAACTTTATGTTTTCATGAGATTCACCCATTCACTACACTTCACAGCATGAAACAAATGAGGTTTCATGATGAGAGTTTTACTGAAAAAAACTGTGAACTTAGCAAAGTCTGCGATAAAATGTACCTTATTCTGTTTGAGCAGATACAAAAGACTCCTTTCACAAGGATACTTACCTCTTTCTGTCCAGCTTTCTTCCACCTTATATCGAAGGATACAGAAGTATAAAACCTACTCAGTTGATCTTTTTTCCTTGATTCACTGGGTAAAGAAATGCTGATATTCAGACAGTCTCCACAGCCAGACAGAAATATAATGGGTGGACCTATGATTGCTATAAATATATAAATCAATCAATCAATCAATCAATTTTGACATAACTGCACATGCAAACTGAAAAGGAAACTATTACTCAGTAAATGTATAAACTGTAAACCCAGCTTCATATTAATCAACAGATATTAAAGTACTTACTGTCTTCATATGGTGTAATACTTTTATTAACGATTGATGATGTCATGTTGTCAATCGATGCCCAAAGAAAGAAAGTACAGGGTGTATAGATGTCTTTAAATGTTTCAGAGACATCTACTGTTGTATTTCTTATGTTCAGTCGCAGGCGTTGTTCAGATTTTTCGTTACCACAGCTAAAAAAAAAATAATAAATCAGTCTCATTATTAAAGTTGGACATAAAGTAGGAAAACATTTTTTACATTTTGCGCTGAGAGAAGATGCCTGAAATTTGTGTGACAGACAAAAGAAGCGTTGTTATTTTACTGCAACAGTGGGTTTAGGAAGCATTCAGACATTTGAAAATGTCTGTGTGAGCACTGGTCAAAAGTGACATCTGGACTCTAATACTGAACTTTCTCTTAATGAATCTAGGGAAGCACTAGAGAATAAATTAAAATAAAATAAGAGTAAACTGGGTGTCACACTGTGTTCATTTATAGGTGTGCAACTCATGATACATTGTTGAGCATGTCAGAGCAGCTCGGTTCATTTACTGTGAAATGAGCTGCTTTGAGTAGATCATCTCGGTTACGTATGTAACCCTCGTTCCCTGGAGGAAACTGAGACATTACGTTGATATTAACTGACATTAGGGGTTTCATTTGGGAGCCCCAATCACTTTTGAGCATTACAAGAAAAGTCCAATCACAATTGGCGAGTGGAATTTGCATGCCAAACCACTCCGTTCCCTCCTTCAGAGAAGGAGGTTTACATGTGTTACCAATACATTCCCTTGCAGTCAGTCACGTTTGACATTACGACATCAATAGACATTAGGGATCACTATGGAAAGCGCCACAACCCAAACTATGTTACATAAATTGAAAATGCAAGTGCTGACAGGCAAGCATGTCAGAACAAATGTATCTCAATTTGTAACCTTCCCAACGCCCTGTAGGCCAGATAAGCGGGCCTACCGGGGTGCTGGAAAATTATCCTAAGCATCGGCAACTGTTGGGGGGCAGATGCACAATCACAGAATGTAAAAGAGTCATGGGAAACTTAAAGATGAAGGAAGTCCCACCAATTACCTGACTGTACCCAACATACAGGAGGAAATCTGCTCCACCCAAAGACTGCGTACCACGTAAATGTGCAGACAGGACACAGCGAGGCAGGGGCTGGGTCTGCCTTTTCCGAGGGCAGCGCTTGCAAGTTCACTACCTGGTCCTGAAAGGGAGTGGTGGGAACCCTGAGCACATAACTAGGCCAGGGTCTCAAGGTAACAAGAGAATCAGCTATTAGACTAAACTCAAGGCACAATTTGTTGACCAGGAATGCCTGCAGGTCCCCCACCCTCTTGACAGAAGTGAGCATGACCAGGAGCGAAGTCTTGAGAGATACGTATTTCAGCTCAACTGAATCAAGTGGCTTAAAGGGGGCTCTCCATAACCAAGTAAGGACCACAGAGAGATCCCAAGAGAGGATGAGGTACGACCTGGGATGGTTAAGTCTCCTTGCACCTCTCAGGAATCTGACAATCTGGTAATGCTTTCCCAGGGATGTATCATTCACTGCATCATGATGTGCCACAATGGCAGCGACATACAGCTTTAACCCTCTGGGGTCGAAAAACGCACCAGCGTGGTTTGTGGCAGTTTTTCTGATAATGCTAAAATTAACTTCAATTACTCTGTCATTTTTTATCGTACAGATTAGAGCAATTTATCAATGGAATCTGTAAGGAATCTACTTTTATTTGTGCACTCTGTGGTTTTGTGAAATAAAGCAAACAAACAGGGTATGCAGTCTGCTGCGTTGTTCTCTGTGATCGTCATTAAGAAATGCGTCAATAAAATGAACTAAAACTCAGCGAATACTCAACACAGAGACATGAGAGATATATCTATAGAAAGCCTGGCATGTCTACTTTTAAATGAAGTAAGTGTTATGTGTTAAAGTAATGTATGAAACCAATCCCATGTCCAGTCTTTCTCATCAGACCTAATTATTTTTAATTTGATCACACCCACAAGCTACTTACACCTTTGTTATTATAATTAGCCACATGGAGGCGCAAGCGGCGTACCGCCCACATCAACGTAAACAAAGCAGGAGACTTCACTTTATTGTTTATCTCGGCTACTTGCATCTTGTTACTGGAAGAAGACATGCTGTGAGGAGTAAGATTTATATTTCCCTCAGAGGAAGAACGCGATGCGACGCACGGAGATCCACCGAAAGAGTAAGTTTTGTTTCTTAAATCCATGGAAAGAAGCAGCAATCACTTAAATATCAGGTATAATTTACTTATTTCACTTACTGAACAGAATTCAGAAAACAGTTTTCTGGAATGACACAAAGTCTATCCACGTTTCTGTGGTTAGATCAGTGTAGTCAATAATGTGCTTTTGACCTTCATTATGTATGTTTTGATGATACTGTGTTGTAAATAAAGTACAAATAGTCTAAAACTCCATTCTTTGAATCTCTCATTGTTTCTACATGACAGTCACAGTCTCATTGATGGGCCATTAGGGGAGGGCTTTTTGTCTCTCAGGTGTGAATCACCAAATATTCATGGCCGTTGTCACTCCCTCGCATATTCCCTTTCAATCACAAAACATGTCTTAGAAAATTTAAATCAATATATTGTTTTCTGTAAACGGGTGAATGAGATGATTTTCACATCATTTTGTAGAATAAACTCTAGCCTACCACATTCCAGTTCTCAAAAGTCTTGTGAACTAATGTTCTGAATGTGTTTCATGGCCTTATTTCAGTGACTTAAAAATTTCTGTTTTTCACTAAGCACACATAAACGTTGTTTTCTCAAAAACACAAACATGTACATTAATGTTGCTTGCATATTATTGTAGCCCAGTTTGTGCTGATTACAATGTAATCAGA
>JAHKKF010528179.1:0-16244 GCA_019740295.1 Labeo calbasu | reverse complement strand
AAAAAACTGCATATGCTGGTAGGTATGTTATGATGCTGGGATGCTGGTTAGGTATGTTTTTTCACCAGGGAAGCTAGTTTACAGATAATGTGACACACCTCCATCCATAAGCCAAAAAAAAACATTGTTGGTAAGCACAAATTAACCAAGGCTTTTCAACACTAACCATAGATTAACCATGGTATTTGTAATACAACTTCAGAATTAACTATGGTTTTATTACAGTAAGTGTGTAGTAAACGTTCTTATGGATTACCGTGTGTATATAATCACAGTTTTACTACAAATACCATGGTTAAACTAAACTATGGTTAGTGTAAAGCAAAACCTTGGTTAGGTTACCATGGTTTAGTCACCTTGGTTTTTTGGTTATATTTGTAGTAAAACCTGGATTAATTTTCGTAAGAAAGTTATGAGTATTAGCTGGTTCCTAATATCTTAGCAAGCACCATTAATAAATAAATAGATACAATTACAGATAATATATCTATCACATTATATTTGTATAATATTTGTACTACTCAGTCACAAAGATGTTGTTGTTGTTACCGGCTATAATTGTAAGCTGCTAGCGGTAGCTATTTTGCAAACACTTTAGAAATGATAGTTTGCTTACAGTTAATGTCATTTTTAGATAGGAATCATTTGGACTTGAGTGTAGTTTTTGATACAATAGATCATGTGATTCTCTTAAAGCATTTATCACATCAATTTGGGATCTGTACGATGGTTTTAAATGGTTCAATTCTCGATGAAGTATGGTGGCTTTGTTTTAAAAACAGCTATTTCCTGTGGGGTTCCTCAGGGTTCTGTCATTGGCCCTGTTTTGTTCTTCTTTGTACATGCTGCCTCTAGGTTTCATTTTAAGAAAATATGGCATGTCTTACTATTTGATGATACACAAATTTATCTCCCTTAAAAATCTGGAGAGCATTGTGGTTTAAATTTACTTATGGCATGAAGACCCTTATTTTGTCTTTTCTGGACTATTGTAATGTTTTGTATGTAGGGTCCGGTCAGACCATTATTTCACGCTTACAATTAGTTAAGAATGCGGCAGCTAGGCTGCTTGTGACTGCTAAGAAAAGTCAACATATCTCTCCTATTTTGGCCTCTCTTAAATTACTACCAGTGGGCTGTTGTATGTGTTTAAGGCAGTGCATGGAATGGGTCCTGAGCTTATTACTCTTCGTCGGACATCTAAGTCTTTAAGATCAACTAATAAGTTGTTTCTTACTATCCCTCGAACTCATTTATAGCTGAAAGGAAATCAGGCCCTTGCTGTTGCGGGTCTGAGGCTTTGGAATAGTTTGCCATCTGAGATCAGATTGCATCCATAAACACCTTTAAATCTGATTTTACAGCACTTTGGTTTGCAGTTGCAGTTGTGAAGTGCTTTATAAATAAATTTAATCTTGAATTCTGTTTTAAATAGTATTTATTTACATGTATGAAATCTCAACACTATTAATATTCAGTGAAAGACCATAAAAGCAGGACACACAATGACATCATTTGTTTAATGGTTTCAAAAGTTGTACCGAGTCTCGTAAGGACAGACGTGCACCTTCACAGATGGTCTCTGTTATTGGCAGGTGAGGTCATTTTGAAGACTGTAAAGTTTAACAGCTTAATTCCCACTCTGTGTATTATTAATTATATTCACAGTCAATAAAGTTGAGATGAAACCAGAGTTGTTGTGCAGTAGGCCTACTGGTGCTTTGTATCAAGAAAACATGATTTTTTTAACCCCCAAAAACCCTAAAAGCACACTATTCAAAAATAGCATAATTTTATTACATATCATATACATAAAATACCTTTTCTCAAGAAAAGTTACAAAAGACTACTGTGCTCTAGCTCGTTGTTGACATGAAGAAAAAGACACTCTATATATTTATTATTAAATTCATAAATATTCCTTGAATAAAAAATTAAAAATAAAGCTGTACTATTCTAGTATTCAATAATCAGACGTAGCTTCAGTGGATGGATGTTTTGTTAACAACTGTTCTTCATTAGTGTAATGTTATGATTCACATTAGTGACGATGTTCATCTGAAGACGTTATTTTTTCCAGTATTCAGGGGACAGCCATTTCCATTTCTCAGTCTACAGGAAACAACAGGTACGTTATTATCAGAAACCTGTCATAATCATCTCAGTGTTTCTTTATATTAAATATTATGCTCCACTAAGCATTCCAAAAATGTAATAATGGAAACACTAGCTTTCAATTTTCCATACATCACATTAACACTCACCTTAAGGGCTCGAGCAGATAAAATCTGCTTTGGTTTCAAGTCTGTTAGCGTTTCGTAGGTATTAGTGTGCGACATCTCGTCTGCTCTCGCCGTAGGCCGTGAATCGGGAATCTGCTCGTACGTGTCGTCAACCAGGAAGTGATTTGGAACGGGTTCACGAGGCACCTCGGCATACGTATCATCGTTTTCCTGCACGTTGATGCTTGACATTCTCCTCCCTGCCATGTGTTGGTTGCCATGCATTCCGGCTAATTGATAAACCGATGAATTACATAGCATTTCCAGGCTGTTGCTAAAACCTGGATTGCTGAGTTGTTCTCTCTGCATGTGGCAAGCGTGTTGCGGTTGGCTCTTTCTTTGAAAGTATCCTTCTGCTTCACTGTTGTCATCCAGGAACGGCAGGGATTGGCTTCTGCAGTTCGGCACTAAGATCTCAGAGTAAATGGTTCCTTGGTGACTACCTTTCTGTAGTCGTGGGGCTCGGGGTTCCCCTCGAGAAGCTGTAATTGAAATGTCTTTGCCCTCTGTGGGCGTTCTGACTCGCTCTTTGGGCTTCTGCAGGTCGATCGGTGTGTACAGCACGTTTTCTTGGGTGGGCTTTCCTTCTACGGAGGCGGCTTTCATAGGAGGGACTTTTCTTGGCACTGGCGGCACTGCCTGAGGAAAGCAATCATAATTAGATAATCTAGATGCGAAGGTGGAGTCATATGTTTAAGCACTTTAATTTACTAAGTTGTATAGATGAAGTACACTACCAGTCAAAAGTTTTTGAACTGTAAGATTTTTGATGTTTTTTAAAAAGTCTCTTCCTGCATTTATTTGATTCAAAGTACAGCAAAAACAGTAAAAGTGAAATATTTTTCTTTTAAAATGTAATTTATTCCTGTGATTTTAAAGCAAATTTTTTAGCATAATTACTCCAGTCACATGATCCTTCAGAAATCATTCTAATATTCTGATTTGCTGTTCAAAAAACATTCATTATGATTATTATGTTGAAAACAGCTGAGTAGATTTTTTTAGTTTTCTTTGATAAATAGAAAGTTCAAAAGAACAGCATTTATCTGAAATAGAAATCTTCTGTAACATTATAAATGTCTTTATCATCAATTTTGATCAATTTAAAAATCATTTCCTTCCCCCAAAAAATAAAATATTATACTGACTCCAAGCTTTTGAATGGTATAGTGTATAAACGTTTTTTTTAATTTCGGATAATGCTGATCTTTGGATCTTTCTATTCATCAAAGAATCCTGAAAAAGTCCTCAACTGTAATAAGCATAATAAAAAATGTTTCTTGAACGGCAAATCCGCATAGTAGAATGATTTCTGAAGGATCATGTGAATCACTGAAGACTGGAGTAAAGATGCTGAAAATTCAGATTTGATCACAGGAATAAATTACATTTTCGAATATATTCAAATAGAAAGCAGTTATTTTAAATACAAAAATATTTCAAAATTGTACAGTTTTTGCTGTACTTTGGATCAAATAAATGCAGGCTTTTAAAACATTAAAAATCATGCTTTTCAAACTTTTGACTGGTAGTGTATGCATAGAAAAAAAAAGTAAATAAATAACTGATTAAATTAAATCAAACAAATTGACAAAATACTGAATTCATTTATACAAATAATTAACATTTAACAAAACAAAGAATTACAAAAATCACAAATTGAATTTAAATTAAATGTCAAATGTGACATACGGGTGTGTTTCTGAGTCCCTTGGGCGGCAGGGCAGGAGGTTGCAGCGGGTCGTGGGGTTTTTTGCACTGATCGTCCCAAATATCCTTCATAGCTTTAACACTCACTCCTGGCTTCTCCCTCAGGTCAAAATTAATCACATCATAGAGCTCGCTCGTAGATGACTGCAACACAATAGCACATTCAAGATTAGATATGCACTGACAAAAAAAGATTTATTTATTTATAAAATAATGTGTTTGCCTTAGCAATTATTTAAACAGACATTTATTACCATTTAAAAGTTTTGAGAGAAATCTCTTATTTTTGCATAAGTTTTTAACATAAATAGTGATATATATATATATATATATTTACAATTTGAAAAAACTGTTTTCCATTTCAATCTATTTTAAAATGTAATTTATTCCTGTGACGCAAAGCTGAATTTTCATCATTATTACTTCTATCTTCAGTGTGACATGATACTTAAGAAATCATTCTAATATGCTGATTTTGGGATCTGTACGATAGATTTTTTATGGTTTTTTTTAAGAATTCTCTTCTGCTCATCAAGGCTGTATTTACTTGATCAAAAATACAAAAAACGGTAATACTGTGAAATATTATTACATATTATTACAGTTTAAAATAATGTTTTTCTTTTTTATATATTCTATATAATAGATATTTTATATATTCTTTTTTATATAAATTATATAAAATATAATTTAAAAAATCATGCAAAAGCTGAAGTTTCATCAGCCATTATTCCAGTCTTTAGTGATCCTTCAGAAATCATTCTAATATGCTGATTTATTCTCAATGTTGGAAACAGTTGTGCTGCTTAATATTTTTTGGAACCTTTTTCAGGATTCTTTGATGAATAAAATAACAGAATTTATTCAAAGTAAATCTTTCTAACAATATCTTAGTCTTTACTATCACTTTTTATCAATTTAACACATCTTTGGTGAATAAAAGTATTAATTTCTTAAAAATATTGTTATTATATTGTAACAAAAGTGCTGTTCTTTTTAACTGTTTAATTAAAGAATTATAAACAAAAGTTTCACAGGTTCCAACAAAATATAAAGCAGTGAAACTGTTTTTAGCCTTGATAATAAATCAGCATGTTAGAATGATTTCTGAAGGATCATGTGACAGATGAATGATGATAAAAATTCAGATTTGCATCACAGGAATAAACTATATTTTAAAATATATTCATATAGAAAACAGTTATTTTACATTGAAATAATATTTTACAATATTACTGTTTTTTTTCTGGATTTTTGATCAAAAAGCCTTGATCCCTACAATCCCAAACTTTTGAACAGCAGTGTACAGTCAAACCAAAATGTATTCTGACACCTTCAACATTTCTCACATTATCACAGTTTATTCGCTATAGACTAGAAAATGGTAAAACAATATGAGAAGAACTCTAAAGTTAAACTGTCAGAACAAATTAATCTTGATAATGTCAGATAACTCTGATAGAAATGTATGTAACAAAACATAGTCAGGTCAAAGTGTCAAATCAAATTTATGGTCCCAAATGTTTATCAGTTGTACTGGTAGTCCACTGTATGAAGCATCTTTGGGTATAATATGTCACAGTTTACTTCATTTTATCTATATTTATATATACATAAATTAACTATAATGTCCTGCACCCACTAGTAAAACAATGTCAAAAATTATATCTGGTGTCTGAATAATTTTTGGTTTGACTATATATATATATATTTAAATATGTAGAAAATATATAGTATTATAAAACTCACCTCAAAACATGAGAGTGTCAGATATTCTCCAAAGGGTTCAATGGGCCTGGACTTGTAATATTCGATGAGGCTGGTGAGACTATCATGCATCTCTGTGTCGCCCGTCACAATAAAACGTCCATCTTTATTCTGGTTGATGACAAAGTGCCGACATCGATCACGACCTCTGAAAAACAATGATTTAGACTGTTAAAATGAATGAAAAAACAATATTTTAAACATTCGGAATCATTTTAAAAATGATTAACATCACAGGCTAAATGTTAAACCCAGAAAATACAGGTATTCAACCAAAATTTTGCATTTTAAAAGTTTCCTCCTGTGCTTAAAGGAAATGCAAATATCTGGGTCATTTGTGAGGAATGAAAAAAACAATGCTAAATAGTATCAGCAAATGACCTCTATAGCCCATATTTTGTTTCTAAGTGTAAAGACGCACTCACTTATATGACAGAATGTATCCAGTGGCTTTGTCGCTGAGGCGAATGAGGAAACAGCCCAGTTCCTTGTCTTTCAGATGCTCCTCTGCATCCCTGTGAAACACAAAACCACCAGGAATAATGAAAGCAGTCCAACTTTGAATATTGCTTATGTAACTGGATTACGAAACTGAAAAGTACAAATGTAAAACTGCAAAACGTTTAAAAGTTTGCACAGCAAGGCCATGGAAGAACCACTTTTGGTTCCTCAAGGAACATTTTTGTTGAAACGTTCTAAAAAGAACCATTTTTACATTTTAAAAATCTAAAGAACCTTCTTAAAAGTTCCATGGATGTTAAAAGTTCTTAACGGAACCAGCTCCCAAAAACGAACCTTTGTTTCTAAGAAGCTATAGATTCAAATAACCCCATGTTTTTAATCCACAAGACACTTTTCTTAAATGAACAAGCGCATAAATGGGTTTTCCTCAGAAGAGATAGCGTTTTATGCTTTAAAACGTTACATAAACCTGTCGTAGCATCACGTAGCAGATAGTATCGCTTAAAAAACATCTATTGCCTTTTCCAAATGTTAATTTTCTCAGAAACGTCTCTTACTTTCTGCTGATAAATCCTTGGAACCATTCCGGGAAGTTGCCGTTGTGCAGAATTAGTGGTGCCTGCGTCTCTGTAAACCATTTGAGCGCCAATTCCCTCAGTCTGGTCTCAGTGCTTTCCTGGACGTCTCCTCCAGGCTGGATGTGGTCCATCCTCACACGCTCCTGTGTCAATACAGAAAGGCAGATGAGACAACGCTCCGGACGGCCGATGCAGCCAGCTTTGACGCCGCAACAGTCTCATTTGCCTATTTTCCCGGCGACGTCATAAAACGCCCGCGGCTGTTTCAACAGAGCCATTGTTCTTGTTTATCATGCCAGAGCCGAGTCAGTTCGGCATGGCTACATTTTACCGTACCAGGTACCGTTCTCATAGTGAACGAAACGGCCTGTGGTCATGTGAATTTCCTGTGAATTTTGTGTATCGCTACATCTGTGCTCGTCAGCCCACTTTCATTATACTTTTAGATCATCTGGGAAGTTTTAATTAGATCATGTTACATGAAATACAGCTTGATGACTTCACACATCCAGTAATAGTAACCTTGACTGTTGGATTCCATTGCAATTATAATTAGACATGATTCAAGTGTCCAAATTTCATGTACCTTTAAGCGAAACATCAGGCAGGAGTGGAACCTGTGAGGTTTGGGCCTCCTCTGCTCCATCGGATGTGCTCTTGTGAGGTAGTTGTGCTGCAATTTAGAGCTGTACTGTCTTTTGCAGTGTCCGCTGGTCCATAGAGATCCTGCAAATGCACAAAACTCTTTATTTATTTTTTCTATTAATTTCATAGTTCATGTTTCATAGAAAATGACTTATATCATAACAGCAAATAATAGCAGGTTTATTAATTATTTTAGTGAGTTTCTCTTCTGTGGAAGATACAAAATATATTGTTAACAGTAGAGGTTCCTTTTTTCTTTTCTTCCTTTTCTTTTCTTCCTATTTGAGTGAGTTATTGATTTTTGCTTTTTTATCAATTTAATTACATTTAGCAATTTTTACCAGAGAAAAAAGACTTCAAACCTCAATGATAGAATATTAAGTTCTTTTTTCTTTTTCTTGTTTATTTATATTTGTATTATTAACTTTATATTTCAACTTTACTAAGTTAAAATAATTTTGTGTATGTACATTAAATTGTTTATGTACTTAGTTGTGTGCAGTATTTTATTTTTTTTACTATTTTTGGTCTGTGCTTTTTTTAGTATTTTTAGTATTTTTGTTTATTAATTTATTTAATATTTAAATTAAACTTTTATGTACTTAGATATGTGGAGCATTTACTAACTTTTATTGTTTTAACTGTATTCATTCATTCATTCATTGCTTAAATTAAAATGTATTTTTGCACCTTATTATGTGGACCATTTTTCACGATTTTTAACAGCTTTAATTTTTCTTATTTATGTAATTATATTTATACGTAATTATAAATAATTCAAATATTAAAATTATTAAATTAAAATAATTGTGTTTACATCAAATAGTTTATGTACTTAAAGTTATGTGGGATATTTTTTTTAAGTATTTTGGTGTTTTTTCAGTATTTTTGTTTATTAATTTATTTAATGCTTAATTTACATTTTTATGTAGATATGTGGAGCATTTTTTACTAACTTTTAGTGACTTTGTTTATTTATTGCTTAAATTAAATTTAAAATTTTCTGTACTTAGTTATGTGAACCATTTTTCAACATTTTCAACTTTCTTTTTCTTATTTATGTAATTTTATTTATATTTATACATTACTTCATTTAATTGAAAGAAATTTGTGTATGTGCATTAAATTGCTTATGTGCTTAAAGTTATGTGGAATTTTTGTTTTGTTGTTCGGTATTTTTGGTGTTTTCGTTTATTAATTTATCTTATGCTTAAACAATTTTTATGTACTTAGATACGTGGAGCATTTTTACTAACTTTTAGTGTCTAACTTTTATTTGTTTATGTATTTATTTAATTATTGATCAACATTTTTATGTATGTAGTTATGTGAACCATTTTTAGTATATTTGGCATCTTTATGTATTTATTTATTTTTTTGTTTAATGCTTAAAATAAATTAAATAATACATTTTAATGTAGTAATGTGGATTATTTTAGCAATTTTTAGTGCCTTTAAATTTTTATTTAAATTAAATTAAATGATGTAAACCATTTTTAGTATTTTTAATATCTTTAATTAATTAATTTAATGCTTAAAATGAATTAAATAATACATTTTATGTGAAATTAGCAATTTGTAGCGATTTTAAAATTTGTTTAAATTACATAAAATTTTTAATTAAATTCAGTTTTGAATTAAAAAGTAAAATTTACATCAAATACATGTTTTAGTATTTTAAATACATTTTTAGTATCTTTAATTCCACACTAGCAAACGATTTATTGCAATATTCACAAGCAAACTGTGAACAAATATTACACGTAGTACCATACCTAAATAATTCATTAAAAAAATGGAGATCATTTTCAAACCATCATCCAATCTGTGATATAGAAAGCCATACATACCTGTTGGTGTGCACTGATGCGTGCAGTGTGATTTGAGTGTCATGTTGCTCAAGATTAAAAGTGTCCTCTGCCTCTCACGCGCTTGATATAGTTCTGAAGTGCAGAAGGCTGTTCTGAAGGTGTGTTGACTGTTATACCTCACTGACATTCACCTCACACTTTGTTCCACGCAGGGTTTGGAAAAATAGAGTGTTGTACAGAGGGTAAGACGCTCAGCTCACGTATGAATGACAGCGCGAGGGAGGGAAGGAAAAAAACACAAACATTCTCACACATATCACAGCTTACAGTTTCCTGAAGAGAAATGGAACACACAGAGGAAAGAAATGTGGTCTCATTGCACACACACACACACACACACACGCGAACACACACACTTTCTGTTTGTATGGTGGGTTTTGTGCTTGCAGGAAGTCATGTAAACTTCAAGAAGCTGCACAGTGGCAAATGTAACTTGAATAATACAGTGGCCATACTTAAACCATACTTAATGTATTAATGTCATTGCATTACATACAAAATGTTAAACCAAGTAGCATTTAAAGAAAATTTATTTTCGGACAAATAATTTGCAAAAGGAAATTTGTCAGGTTTTAAGTATATATTCAAGTACATTAAATAAATATTAATAAATTTGGACACTTACTACAAATCTGTCAAATGTACTAATTCAATTAAATTTAAATTTCAAATTAAATTTATATTAATAATTTATAAATTATTAAATAATTAAAACACAAATACAAAAATATACTTTATATATCTTTTTATCTATAGTCTGTAAAATTAATTCATATAAATACATTAGAAAATTTAAGGCACATTTAAATTGCACTAAATTATTTATAATATAATATAATATAATATAATATAATATAATATAATATAATATAATATAATATATAAATCATCTATAACCTGAAAATTTAATATTAATATAAATACATTAGGAAATTTAAGCCACATTTGTACTAAATTATTTATAATATAATATAATATAATATAAATTATTTAATATAATATAAATTAAGTAATTAAAATACAAATGAAATATGTTTACTTTTTAATCTATAATCTATAAACTAAATATTAATATAAATACATTTAAAGCCATTATTAGCCACATTTAAAATGTATGTAATATAATATAATATAATTATAACTCTTCCGGATTTAGTCTGTCTCAGTTTTTTTTTTTGTTTCTTCATGACATTCCGGACTGAATGATGATGACATCAGATCAGATTTATTTATTTTTTTATTTTTTTTTATTTTTTTTTTTTTTTACATAAAGTTTAATATGAGATATATAATTTTTATTGTAGTTATTAAAATATATAATATAATATAATATGTGAACAAATGAAATATATTTTATTTACTTGTTTATATATTTTTTAAAATATTTACTTATAAATATATTTTATTTACTTATTTCGTAACATTTATTAATTTTAAGCATTAAAGAAAATATACTGTAAATAAATATTTATATACATCTAAATACGTAATGTACTAAAATTATATAACTATAATAATGTAAATAATTGTATGTTATTACAATAAAATAAAATGTACAAATTATTTTTTATCATTATTTATTTATATCGTATCTAGTTATTTTAGACATTTTTGTAGTTTACATATACAAAAACGTTTTCCTGCCTTCTAAATCTCATTGTTCTGTAACACATTTAGAAGACTCTGTTATAACAGTTTAAACAATATTTACACTGTTTGTTTACACTATAGATTACATTACTTGTTACTAAAAATGCTACATTAAATCTTCAAATCAGTTTCACGGAAATCAGTGTCACAAGTGTCATCGTGCCGGTCCAGAAGTCAGTGTGGCGGCACACAATCAATAACTGAGTCATCGGGGTTAAAGTGTGTGCACTGTAGCGCTGTGGTTTTTGCCCAGGTTGGTCTGATCTGTTCTCCCCACCTCGCACACGTGGGACAACAGCCTCCTCAGAAACTGAGTGCGTGTCACGCCAGTGGACAGGGTTTTCCTCAGACCTTCCTTCCAGTGTCTTTGTGGCAGCTTTATCATTACAGAATGAGATCACTGTACTCGACTGTATTTGATCTGTCATGGCTTAGGGACTGTACTCAATTTCCATATTCGGTGTTGGTGAATCACTTACATTAACATATTAATAATATTATGGTATGGGACAGGTTACAAAGAAATGAAAATTCTGTCATGTACTCACCATTGTATCATTTCAACCCAAGTTTTCTTTCTTCCATGAGGCACTGGAGAAAAAGGCCTTTCGTTTATAGCTTTAAAACTCTAGTTTGTCACAGTAGACACCTACATTCATCCTAACTTCCTGTAATGTTGAAAACGTGGAATTGTTCTTGTGACTAATACGCTTTGAAAAACAGTTGTGCTATGGAGAAGTTGAGTCAAAATCATTTCTGCATATAATTTTACTTCAGCCGAATTAGTTTAGTGA
This sequence comes from Labeo calbasu, assembly GCA_019740295.1. Taxonomy (NCBI): domain Eukaryota; kingdom Metazoa; phylum Chordata; class Actinopteri; order Cypriniformes; family Cyprinidae; genus Labeo; species Labeo calbasu. Next base: position 4,485 of record JAHKKF010528179.1, on the reverse strand, counting down.
ATCATCACGGCTTTGAACTTTAGAGAAATAATGTGGTTGATATTTTGATAAAAGAGTAATGCTGTTTGGGGTTGGTACAATTTTTTTTTAAGTCTCTTATTAAAAAAATACATTAAAAACAGTAATATTGTTAAAACTTATTGCAATTCTAAATAGCTGTGTTCTATTGGAATATGTTTTAAAATTTAATTTATTCCTGTGATGCAAAGCTGAATTTTCAGCATCATTACTCCAATCTTCAGTGTCACATGATCCTTCAGAAATCATTCTAATACGCTGATTTGCTGCTCATTAACATCTATTATTATCTTATTAACCGTTAAATAGTTTTTTTTCAGCATTCTTTGCTAAATAGAAAGTTCAAAAGAACAGCATTTATTTGAAACTAAATTAATTTTACTTGCTGAAAGGACGATTTATGACAAAGTTTATGATTTAGTACATTAGTTCATTATTTTAAAAACCTTTTAGTCAGAATTTGTCAAATTTACTAGCAATTTTTGTGTGAAAATGATTCTACTCAATTTTTTTTAGTAGTACCCACCTTATTCTTAAACGTGGGCAAGACTTGGTTTGGTCAGTTACCCATATTGGCAATACTTGGATGTAAACAACAGGATGGATTGCACGGTTAATGTACTGAACATGTTGTTCTGCTAATTTATGCTGTCTCAACTATTGAAAAAATGTGTGAAAGCTGGTAAATCATATAGAGACGGACTTAGTAAACAGGAAAGGGTGCAATATTTTGACAAACTAAACTAAAGTTAATACATGGTAAAGATCTGTACAAGCAGTATTAATTACGATTTTCCCGTAACATTTCACATACCTGACTGGAAATGATAAGAACAAACACAAATGTTGTCAAAATTCTTGCTTTGGAAATCCTGGTTCAGTTTGGCCAACCACAAATGCCTGTTGTTCCTCAGACAGTTTTTTTGCACACTTCTCCTTGATTTGCTAACTTTTGTCAGTCTTCAAATTTTTCTCCCAGTCTGACTGATTAATATAGACCAAAACATGACAATAATTGACACAATAATTAGCTAAATATACAAGTTTCGTTCGGTTCAGTGGCATTGTTTACATTCTGTGCTGCCAATATGACATGCTGTGAAAACACTCTATACAGAAATGATGAGAAGAATAACAACGTGCAGTAAACTGCAAAACTGTTTGTGTGAAAACCAGTGTTCATATTTAAGATAATACATTAAAATAATGTATGTTAAACACACCAATTTGCAGTATTAAGTAGCAGAACAAGCTGTACAGCTAAAAATAGCTGGACGCGATAAGACCGGAAGCCGTGCACATAAAATTTGCAAATGGCCGCGCCCACTCTTACGGAAAAATAAAACGGATACTCACGACCAAAAAAAACCCTAGACTATTTAGCTATTTATTGTTTCAAAGTCATCAAAGCGAACACCGTAGGCACACAAATGACACGCTTATTGTTAAATGACCCTCTTGAAACCTCAGCATATAGATGTCAAAAGTTTAAACATGAAGGTAAAAGGAAAAATACATTATCTGCGAGACACTGTGGAGGAATATAAGTCAGACAGAGTGGCATTTCAGAAAGGTCAGACAGACGTTTGTTTACAGCGGAGAATGTCAGAGTGACGGTTACGTCTGTTTGCTGCAGTTTTGCTAACAGCTTTAAAGATCTGAATCTGGTAAGACAACCGCGACAAGAATAAAAGGAAAAAGAAGATAAAAATAAACAGGGTATTAGACGTTAGCATTTAAATTAGGCCTATGCGTTTTTAACATCAAGTAAAAAAATAAATAATTATGCTAGGTTATATTTTGATATTATATTATGTATTAAAATTCACTTCATTTTTTTCTTTACATTTGTAAAAACGTTTTCCAGCTGATGAACGATAAAAAACAACAGCCAATCAGAATCTACTGACTTTGTTGTGATCGTTATCTTTATAGTTCTTGCTGTGAACGCGCTGTTATTGACTGTTTGTGCAACATAAACAATGTTTAAACTGTTGCCCATTTTAATATGGGTTTTTTATTACCGTTTTTCCGAGGTCGAATAAACAGTTTGTAATTTGTCTTGCGTGAGTAGTGACAGATGTCACCTTCTTGACGAAAGCTCAAAGAGCGGCTTGTGGTGCAGGAAACCAAAGTGTTTCCCTCTCTCTTTTTATCTCAAACAAACTGTTAGAGCGGCAGCCATGGCAACCGCAGATATTTCAGCGGCATGGAAACACACAGTTGGACTGATTACAAACTAAAGTTAATGTTTCATCATTCTGACAAAGTGTGAAGCCGAACTTCAAATACGGAGATACGGAGGCTCTGCTCTGCTGCAAGTATGTCAAGACTTTTTGCCAACGGTCAAAAGCATTAAATGGTTTCAGTCGCATGAGATGAGTTAACTCTTCCTGGTGTGAGGATCACTTTTTATTTTTTGGATAGGATCAGTCTCTTCTCAAGTATTTCAGAGGTATTATTAATGTTTCCAGTAATCCCAACAGATGGAATGATGTTTGCTATGACTGTAAGTAGGCTAATTACTTATTAGGCTATAAACGTTACACAGACGAAAATTACATTCAACTCAGACTGGAACATTAAACATACATATCTCAGTATAATTATATTATGTAAAACAAGCATATCAGGTAAAATAAAAAACAGCAGCAACACCTAAAGTTAAATTAAAACCATATAGGCTAATGCAGGGGTGGCAAACGTCGGTCCTGGAGAGTTTCGCTTTAATCCTAATCAAACACACATGAACAAGCTAATCAAGATCTGAAGGGTTACTAGGTAGCTACAAGCAGTTGAGTTTTGATTTGGGTTGGAGTTGAACTCTGCAGGGCTGCGGCTCTCCAGGACCGTTGTTCGCCACCCCTGGGCTGATGAAATGTATGACTCTTTTGCGCCGCCTAACGGTCACCCTGAGAGACAACGGCAAAATATGCTTGTGATAATAATAATAATAATATTTTTCCCACTAACAGGATATTAATAATAAAGCAATGCCCAAATATGTAAAATAAATGTATATGTAATATGTATTTAGAGAGGATATTATATATTAAACAATGCTCAAATATTTTAAATAAATATATGTCTAATGTAAAGTATGTAATAATTAAGTATTGTTAGTGTTGTTTGCATAATAATATTAGTCTAATATTTAAAAGGTTAAACCACTGCATAAAATATTTTATGTCCATCTATTTTCCAAGCCATTTTCCAAAATGTTATTATATTATATTATATTATATATTTTAATAACTACAATAAAAATTATTTTGGCTTGGTCTTGAGATAATATCTCATATTGAACTTTATGTTAAAAAAACAAATAAATAAATCTGATCTGATGTCATCATCATCCAGTCTGTCTGGAATGTCATGAAGAAACAGAACAAACTGAGACAGACTAAATCCGGAAGAACTGCGGCAATGTCTCCAAGATGCTTCAAGAAACCTACCTGCAAAGCTACAGTACAGTTAAAGGAGAAGTCCACTTCCAAAACAAAGATTCACATATAATGTGCTCACCCCCTTGTCATCCAAGATGTTAATCTCTTTCTTTCTTCAGTCGTAAAGAAATTATGTTTTTTGAGGAAAATATTTCAGGATTTTTCTCCATATAATGGACTGTTATGGTGCCCCGATTTTGAACTTCCAAAATGCAGTTTAAATGCAGCTTCAAACGATACCAAATGCGGTTCTAAACGATTCCAGCCAAGGAAGAAGGGTCTTATCTAGCGTAATGATCGGTTATTTTCATTAAAATAATACGATTTATATACTTTTTAATGTCAAATGCTTGTTTTGCCTTACTCTGCCTGGACTGTTTTTTTCCGGTTCATCACAGTTAGTTTATAATGAAAAACTCCCATCTAATGTTCTCCCTCTACTTCAAAATCGTCCTATATCGCTGTTTTACCTTTTTTTAAGGGTGTTTGGTCTTCTTTGCATGTTCACTTTGCAAAGACTGGGTCGGTACTTCTGCAGCAATGTAGGATGATTTTGAAGTTGGAGGAGAAAATGAGATGGGAGTTTTTCGATATACCCCAACTGTATTGACCAGGAACACACAGAATTCATACATAGCTAGACAAGACAAGCATTTGAGGTTAAAGGGGTCATCAGATGCTAAGTACACTTTTTCATGTTGTTTGAACATTAATGTGTGTCGGCAGTGTATGTACAAATCTACCCTATAATGATTAAAATCCATGCAGTGTTTTGTAATTAATCTGTAAAAATAATATCCCCTTTCTCAAATCGTGCCTGTCAGTGTGGCGTCACACCGTCAGAGGCCGCTTCCACAATAGTTGATTGACATGAGCGTCTTACTTCAGATCAGCTGTAACAGTCAGACCTCCATTGTTTCAATGCAGGGATGTAAGTTAGACAAGAATATCTCAGATTGAGCGACTGAGGTGTTGTGTTGCTGGATGTAATAATGAACATAGTGGTCGTCATTTACTCCCG
>JAHKKF010528172.1:0-13345 GCA_019740295.1 Labeo calbasu | reverse complement strand
TATATCATCACTGAGGTGCCATGTACATTTATTTTTGCCATGTCCACATGAGAAAAAATAGAGCATCCGAATAGGGCCTTTTGGCTTATAGTTGAATTTTGGGATTGTTGAGAATCACCACATACTGCAACAGAATTTACAACTAATTCTGAACTATATTTTTCAGTTTTGCTCTGGTTTTACCCTGAGTATGATCAGGAAATCCCAGCAGGCAAACAGCAAAATCTTTCTGCCCTGGTGAAAAAACCAGCATATGCTGGTAGGTAGGTTTTGATGCTGGTTAAAGCTGGTCCTTTGCTGGTTTTTGCTGGTCCTTAGCTGGTTTATGTTGGTCCTTTGCTGGTTCATGGACCAGCTTAAATCAGCATCAAAACATACCTACCAGCATATGCTGTTTTTTTTTTCACCAGGGTGAGGAGTTTGAAGTGTGCTTTGTAATACAGGGGCTTGCCTTGTTAAAAATAAATAAATAAATAAATAATGTTTTGGCCAGGGCTTAACATTAACGAGAATAAGTAAGAAATGTTTTGTCAGTACAAGAGAAGCTTTAAGGTCTCAATGTTTTTCTGCCAAAAATAAATGCTGAAAAGCAAAGAACTTAAGAAAAATATTAGTACTGCAGTTTACACTGTTGTTCTGTAAAAGTTTCACTACTTTCAGAGGCCCCTGGCAGTTTGAGCCTCTAGCAGCTCAAGAATAAGTCAAGAATAAGACCTGCCATGGTCTAAAATATTTTCATTTGTACAAAGATGTGGTTTGATCTGTTGGTTAGACAAATACAGTCTGCATGAGAATGTGTCTATTACTGGACATCTGTGGTTAATGTCAGTGTGTGTTTGTCTTGATGTGTCAGTAGCATGTGGTTTAAGAGTGTTTTTTTTCCATTCTACACATACGACATTCACAGTTTGACTTCTGCTTTACATGGAACGGCTTTAACACAAAATCACCATGGTGCTGTTTGTCTAAAAAAGAAAAAAAAAGGAAAAGGTATCACATTAAACAGTTAATTACTGTAAACTATGAAAAGATGATATACATTCATTTCAAAAGTAAACTACCGTCTACTGTCTAAACTACTGCAATGTCACACCACACAGGAAAAATGAACATGCAGATATCACACCTGCTGTTCAAAGGCGCATTGCAGTTACTACACATTTTCTCAAAGTAGTAGTTTTCAATCAGCTGTTCTGTGACAGATGAGTTTGGCTCAAATCAGGCAAAACATTAAAAAGTGTTTTCAACAACTTCAATGCCATTTGTCTCAAATGCAGCTCATACAGCATTTAGTCTTTGTGTAGCATGACATTTGAATCATAATGCCATGCCATGTGACATCTATTTATATTATAACTCCTCAGACACAAACCCAGAACAACAAAGCCGAAAAAAACAAAGGACCAATTTATAGTTCTTGGCAGGTGTTCAAAATTACTCCCAAAGACCCACTCCACACCCGGCTAAAGTGAAACGGGCAGGGGCACGTCACAAAGTACAAAGGTGCTTTCATGCTCATAATGAAGTGGTTATAACATGTAACAGCAAGGGATAACTGTTAACCAGACAAAGCTTTACTCTTTGGTATTTCATTTACAGGACTTGTCTCGAACTCTCCGGGAGGGCTACTGACCTGCAAAGGGCATCTCCAGCTAGTGCCAAAGCACCTGCCTGGAAGCTTCTAGTAGGGGAGCGCAGGGAACAAACTAACGCGGGGTTAGTTGTAACACATGTGGTTTAAGTATTTCCACACATGCTGGCATAACCAAATTTAAGGTATTTACTAGTTGCCATAGCAACACTGTATAGAGAAAAAAGTGTGCCAAAATTCAAAAGCCTTTTGAAGATAATCGCTGAATATTTATTTTAGCATAATAAAAGTACATTTCTGGCTGAAGTAAATTTTTCATCTCAGTTTTTAGCATTCATTTAAAATGAGACAAATCTGCTACTATTTTGATCTCCAATCTGTTATTTATCAGTTTAGATTCATTAATTGCTGGATCTAGTATAGATGACACTAACAGGTTTTAAAATCCAGTCATGCTGATGGGGAAAGTTGTAACACTGCATTACAATCTGCCCCGCTATATTAAACTATGGTATTCTATGACATTAGCGATGTAATTTACTCTATTTACTTCTATGGATTTTAATGAGAAACCACAAGAAACAGGTAAATAAACACTGACAATTGATGTTTAATGCTCAGAAATTGTTATTTCAAAAAATGTAAAGCCTTTTGGCTTGTTTATGTGTCTCGTGTTCTATGACAGCTGTGTTTGGAGGGTGTCAGGTGTCATGTGTGGGAAGGAGGAGTAGGGATGAGGAAATCAGGAACACATACTTTATTAATAACATCCAAACAAGGGAACAGGAGTGAACAGGAACAGCAGGGAAACCACACGCTAACACAACGAAAACCACAGTAAACAACATTAAATGACTTTAAGACCTGAAAAGAAACAAAGAACTGAATCAAATGTGTATAACCAGACTAATGAGAACAGGACAGGTGTAAGTGATTAAACAATGATGTCATAAAAAGAAACGGAACAGAAAAGACCAAATAAGGACACATGAAGGAAAAACCAACAAAACAGTTCACAGGGGTGTGACAGAGGGAGAGGAGTGTTTTTCTGAATGTGTTTCTTCATTTGCGCACATTGTGTTAAACTATACTGTATAGCTGAGTATCGCGATCAGGGCCGTCCCAAGCACGGTTGTAATGTGTTCATTGTCAAACTCCAAAATTAGATTATTTTTACTAAAAAAAAAAAAAACAAAAAAAAAACATTACTTTATTTGAAAGAGACAATTTTATTCTATTGACAAAATATTTTAGTCTGTCTTGCATATTTTTTTTCATTAGTTCAGATAACATTTTAAGCTGTCATATGGGTATGTTACAACGTGCCCCTCATGTTACAATGTACCCCACCTACGGGGCATGTTGTCACATTTTTCTTCCTTTCTTTTGAGGTAAATGGCAAAAAAGGTACACACTGTAATTATATATATATATATATATATATATATATATATATATATATATTATATATGAAATTAACATGGATAAAAATTTACACTCTGAACCCCACGTGGGTTTATACAAACTAAGAAATTTAAAAATGTTAGGTTGTGCCCAACGCTCCCCTAATCCTAAAGATGTTGATTAGCTGTATTAGCTGTATAGGGCTAGAGCTAAATTCTGCTGGACAATTTCCCCCCAGGAACTGAGTTTGACACCCCTAATGTAAAGAAAAGTGTGCATACCACTGCATAGAGTGACATCTAGTGTTTAAAATATGACTTTACCTTTGGAACAGCTCTACTATTAATCAGTGTAGTGTGGTATAAACCAGTGGTTATCAACTTCAGTCCTTGGGGCCCACTGCTCTGCACATTTTGTATGTTTCTGAAGGGCTCATTCCTATGCCCTAATCCCTTCAAAGGGTTTACTCTCCGGAATGAGAGCTTTGAAGGGTTGAAGGGTGTAGGGGACCAAACAACTGTTTCTTGAAGTGCCCTTCTGAGTCATCATCTCATGACCACACGGAGGTGCCGTTATCATGGAAACAATCAACAGAAAAAGGATCATGGGGGCTGCAGTGCCCATCAGTTGTACCCTTCAAAACCCTTCATTCTATGGCCCTTTGAAGTGGCCAGTTTTGAGCACCTCGGTTTGGAACGACCCTTCAGTGTGGCAGCCATGATTGTTTTCACTCTTAAGTGCCCTTTGGAGGACGATAATATCCTGTTTGGAATGCACCGACTGGGTTCAGTTCATGGATCTTTCTACTACGAAGCTGATGATCTGAATCAGGAGTGTCAAATGAGGGATGCATTCAAAATGTACAGAGCAGTGGGCCTTGAGGACTGGAGTTTAGATCCACTGGTATAAAACAAATCACGCAGCAGAGCAGCCAAATGTCTAATAATTTGTCGCTTGTAAATCGATGACACACCACTGACCTTTCACTTGATGCTCTAAACCAGGGTGCCCTGTTCCTAAAGGTCTGCCTTCCTCCAAATGTCAGGTATACGTATTGGTTTCTATGCAAGTACTAGTACTTCCGAATGGGCTGAGGGTGGGATTTAGTGCATTTGAAGTGAAAGTACTTGATGAACATATACTGTGTGTGGAGAGCATTCACTCAGTATCTTTATCTAATTTTTGAAAAAGATGGCTTTAAAAGCTTTTGCACTGGAACTCTTCAAGTGTTCCTGAAGAGCTTAACGAGCTGGTTCAGATGTGTTTGATTCAGGCTGACTGATTAGGGCATTCACAAATCAGCATAGCTGGTTCTGATTCACACCAGAAAAGTCAGCTAGTTTACTTGCTTTGGTCCATACAAATACAATGTTGATTTTGTTGTTGTTTGGTGTGGTTTGCTTTAACACTGCCCTTTTTGCAAGGGACCAGAAATTGTAAACAAAACAACACATGTGCTAAGGTCAACCATTCATTGGTTCATCCATTCAACCATAGTAGACTTTTTTGAAACTGGACCAAGACCCTCTTCAGCTGGCTCTTGGTACGGTTGTTTGGTCCACACCTGAGTGTGATTGCTGCATTTACACCTGCCCAAAAGATCTGCACCATGGTGGGAAACGAACTTACATTTGATTCAGTCGAACCAAACAAGACAGGTGTGAATACACCCTTAAAGTGAACCAGAAAAGGAACCAGCCAAAAGTGACCTCAGTCCTTTTCTTGTGTGTTTGCAGTATAGTCGATTGAACATTTGAACATTTTGCAACTACATGCCAACTAGTCATTAGAGTATTAGTAGACTGTCTGCATAATATCTTCTAACACTCTTCTAAACATTGAAATTATGTCAACTTATACTACCCCTAAACCTAACCTAACATTCTGCTCTGAGAGTTAGTAAACATTTAGTTGCAAATTTATGAGAATTAGTTGCAAAGTTACTTATAGTTAGTAGAATGTCTAAAGTGGACTATCAAAATAAAGTGTAACCGAACATTTGCAGAGCTCAACAAACTAGGTGTAAAAACACCCTGAATCACACCTATGAATCACACTATTTCATTAAAACCTGTAACCCGTCTTGGAGCGGTTCAGCTCATATATGTGAAGAAACATGATCTTAGATCTCCATAAAAGGACCCAAAAGCGAATCATACTCAGACCACCTCCAGAGGTTTGGTTCATTTGTGGGTCCATTTGTGGTTCGATTTCCTTGTGATTTGTGAAAGCAATGAGGCCCCGGTATGCATTGTGTGGACGAGCAAAGTAATATGCTTAAGGTTGAACTAGCAGTTTAGTATTTGTATATATATATATATATATATATATATATATATAGGGGCCAAGCACCAAAGGTGTGNGTATATATATATATATATATATATATATATATATATAGGGGCCAAGCACCAAAGGTGTGAAGGCACCTACTGTATCTGCTGACGTTCTTCTGCAGCCCATAGAACCACTTGCGGGACAGTTGTGAAATTTGGCACACTGAGAGAGGACAGTCCCAACATTATCCATAGAGTCATTCCATGTCTTATTTTTACACAGAGAGTGTTAGTTCTATTCGTAAAATCTGTTGACTTTAGCAATCTTTGTTGCATTATCTGCCAGTGGTGACCGTTTAAAACTGGGGAAACAGCAAATTTTTCTCCAAGGTTTGCATGCCTGTAACTCAAGTAGTTTTAAAGATATTTCAATGTCCTTTTAGATATTGGGTCTTAAAAAAAACTTTCCTTCTGGTTTCGTCATTTTTAAGGTATTGTATGGTTTAGTTCCAGAGATAATGGAATTTCAATATGGCTCCTGGAGTAAATCATTAAAATGTACACATTTTCTGTGGTCAAAAACCAAATGTGGGTCAGTCTGAAAAAAATATGACACTTATTTTCTTTTAAAGAGGAATGTCTGAAGAACAAATAAAGTTGAAACTAAAGATGTATCTCGTTTCTTTCTGTCAAGACAACTGCATTGAACATACCTGCCTGAGTGCCATAAATATTTTTTTTCTAAAGTTTGCATGCATATAACTCAAGAAGCATTAAAGATACCACAATATGATTTTAGATTCTAGTTCTTCATGAACTTTTCTATTTTTAGTATCCTACCCATTTTCAGTAGTGAAAAACCAAATGTAATTTTGTGTTTATCTAGTCATTACTGTTTACAATGCAAAAAATAACAGTAGGATTGTACAGTGCACTTTTAGCATTCAGACAGACATGTTCTATGCAATTGTGTTGATAAAGAGAAACAAGATACAATTCTAATTTCAACTTATTTCTTCTATAGACATTGTTCTTTAAATAAAATAAGTATCAGCTGTACAAAGAGTAGGGATGCAAAAAGATGGAAAAATACTAGCAACTTTCCAGGATTTTTAAGAAGTTAACAGAAATTTTCCACCCCTTTGCAACCCTAATACAGAGTGACCAACATTTGGTTTTTGACCACTGAAAATGGGTAACATTCAGCAATCTGGACATGAAAAGTTTATTAACAACTAGAATCTAAAATCATACTGCAATATCTTTAATACTTTTTGAGTTACAGGCACACAAAATATTTATTGAAAAATAATATTTATGGCACTCAGACAGGCATGTTCAATGCAGTTGTCTTTGACAGAAATAAATGCACAGCAAATTTGAAAGTGTTAAATTCACACTCTGTCTTAAAATTTACACTTTCAGTGTCTACATAGGTCCACAATAAAGACAGTTAAACTAACACTTTAAATAGTGTTACTTTTTTAACACTTGCATAGAGTTTAAAACAACACTGTAAGTGTTGACCAATAACACTATTATTGTGTTTTCCCCTCCCATTTACACCGTTAAGTGTTGAAACTACACTATGTGTGTCAATAGCTTAACACCAAGAGAATTATTTCCACACTAATATAGTGTTCATACAAACCCTGATTTGTTATTAAATGTAATCTGCATTCAGTTCAACTAAAAATACATAATGTGGACATTCAATAACAGCCAACACACTGTGTCAGTTTGAAACTTTATTTTCAAGAATGGCATGTCTTGGAACACTTAAAATTTAAAAAATAAAAATAAATAAATAAATTAAATAAAAATAAAAAATAAAAAAGATAAAAATTCACCATCAGAACAACAATGTAAACTCTACAGATGAAAAGGCATGTAGGGACTTCAAATATCTTTGTAGTTTAAATACATGATGCTTTGAAAAATGATTTGTCAAATGCAATTCTTTAACTCTTGGTAACTCATTGGTATGACCAACATCAATGTTGTAGAGTGTAGCAGGAAGATAAAGACATTGACAAGGACCTACTGATACAACAGGTTGAGCACAAAGTGGACTTAGAGTTCGATAGCACTCAGGGTGGTGGTTCTGTCAGAAGGGATGAGGTGCTTGTCCGACCACACAGAATAAGGTGATCATGCCCTTGATCCTTCTCAATACCAGTAGGTGTGGCTGGTGGTCCTCCATCTGACTGAGATGGCCTTTAATACTGGTGCAGATACAGGACTGTAAACAGCCAAAACAATCATTAGTTTAAACAAAGAAAGGTGAGGGGGAAAAGATATTTACTATGTTCTTTGATAAATGCACAAAACCCGCCACTAGTAACTTTTGATGATGAAATGTGCTTTAAACGGTTAGTTCACCCAAAATAAAAATTCTGATATTTACTGATCTTCATGTTGTTCCACACTCAAAGGTCTTTTGTTCAACACCAGTGAATATACTTTAATGAAAACTGAGAGATTTGTCCATGCATTGAATCCACACAGCTACCACCTTGATGCTTAAAAAGTTTTCAAAGAGACTGTAAAACTAATTTACATGAATTGAGCACTTTAGTCCAATTTTTTTTTTTTTTTTTTTTTGATGAGATGGTCACCTTATATGATAAACAAATTGAAATTAGGCTTTTATTCACAAACAGCAATCAGCAAACAAATGGTTCCTGTGAAAGCTCGAATGATACTGCATAATACGAGAATGAATCTCACTGGTTCTCACGCTTGAGGTTCTGTTTACCATATCTGATGTTTCAGTTGATAAATGTTTGTGTGCATAAAAGACTAAATTCAATATGCCCATCACACAAAGTGATCAAATCTCTTCAGAAAATATAGAATAAATCACTCAATTCATATGGATTAGTTTTATGATCTCTTTATGAACTTTCCGAAGCATCATAATGTAATTTGCCATTGAAGAGACAGAAATCGGATTTCATTTGTGTTTTGAAGATGACATGACGGTGAGTACATGGCTACTTTGATTTTAGTAAATTAACTCTTTAATCAAAACAAAAAAAAACAAACAAACAAACTTTGCAACAGTATTGAGTTTTACCTTATGGAAGTGCACAAGTCTGTCTCATCCTTATTTTCTTCCTCATCACTGGACTGTTTTTCCAGGCTTCTTGGACAATCTGATTAAACATGACAATACAGGTGACAAATTAAGACTAGTAAAATGATGGAAGAGAATTGTTACACAGACAAATCAAATGTTAATAAAAACATACATACCCATTTGCCTTAGCATCTATGCTAAAGCTTTTGCTGGCTGATGCTTATTGATTTTGCCTTGCTCCGTTTCTTTATGGTCAGCTGAAGAGAATGAAGGAATGAGGACTTCTGCTGAGGGTTGAGAATCTTGTGGGTGACTAATAGAGAAAAGCAAAATTTCATGATTCATGTCTGTCAGGGCTTAATTCATACAGACCTACAGATAAACCTTTTGCACTGTCATATTATGGACTTTTATATTAACTCCAAAATGACGCTTCAGGTCAGTGTGCCAGGAACGTTAGCTCCTTCTGTCCCACTCTAATGGACAAATGCACACGACATTATGTCGAAATGACTGTTGTGTTTCTTTCATTTTCTTTTTTAATAACAGGACGTGATTGCTGCTGTACTGTGAATCTCACACCTGCATTCTTATCATGGGTTTGTATTCTGTTTTATTAACAGTTTTATTTAACATTAGTGTTAAGTATCAGAAAGAAAATAGTTATTGAGTAATTTATTCTATTGACTTTCACAACAATGTGAAGTTGTTTGCTGTCTGATGCGTCGGAAGCCACATCACAGACAACGTGCTAACATTGCCAAAATGATTGGATTGATTACTTTTGCATGTTATCCTTGTGTGTATAAGGTGTGCTCAAACTGCTTGTCGTTATGTATATGGTAATTTTGTAATGTGTTTTGTGTTTAAGGTGATGGGCAGTTCAAGATTGCTGTCATTCAAGAAATTAATGACCACTGTTGTGGTTCTGAGCTACAAATACCCAGAAGAGGCGCCACTTACATTGGAATTCATACAGAAGTAAGCAACACGTATGTTATGAAATGTGTATCTGTTTATTTAATTGAAAATAATGAAGTATATTGTAAGACACAGATGATCTGACAAGATCCCCAGAGGAGGCGGCACTTACTCTGCAGTTCATACAGAAGTAAGCAACACGTGTATATTTTAGGACATAGTTGATTTGACAAACTCATATGACCGATGCAAATGGAGACTATTGGAAATGTAAGTTAAGCAATGTGTAAACAATTGGAAAATATTATGGATTGCAGTTGATTTAATGAACTTAAAATACTGTATGACTACTTTTCCACTCCAACCTGCATATTACTCTGTAGTTCAGTTTAATTCATTTCATTTTTTGTCATATCCATTTCTTTAAGAATTTTCCTGTGAAGTAATCCTGAACATGGTTTGAGATGAAGGCAACCAAGTGGCTTTGCATTCCTCCAAGACTCTTGTATGATCATTTTCGAAAATCCATGTAATATTTCAGTTTTTAAATTGAAAAAAATGGTACTTGTATTAAACATGCAGATAAATGGGAAATAACACATCCCCTATAATGAATTGCATCACTTCAATGACATTTCTGTTACAGTGAACTTCAAAATTCTGTTGTCAAGCCACTGGAGTCACATACTTTATACTTTTCTGGACCTTGAAAATGGTAGTTGCATAGACAATCAATAGAGGGACAGAAAGTACCCAGATTTCACTAAAAATACTCTTAATTTGTGTTCTAAAAATGAATGAAAGTCTTATGGGTTTGGAATGGTATGAGGCTGAGTAATTGACTGAATTAACATTTTTGTGTGAACTATCCATCTAAACAATATTGTTTTCTCTCATAAGAAAAAAAAAGTTTTGAATCTTGACTGTTTTACAGTTTGAAGTTTAACTTTTGTGACCACTTTTTAGTACAACACCTGTATTGTACAGATGCTCATGTTTTCTTTCTTTTTTTTTTTTTTAAATTCTGTCTGTTACTGTTTAAAGCTAAACTGTCTTTTACAATACAGGCATTTTGCCTGAGTTGACACATTGTTAAATGAATTGAGTATTTGATATTGTTTAGTCCTAACCCACTTTAGGCAAACAAAAGCCATTGAATGCACTTTTAAAAATGTTTACATGAAGTAAAAATAAACCATGTTCAATTTGTATATGGTGCTGGATTTATTTGCTATATTAACAGATAAAAGTCCTGTTTTCACTGGTGGCAGACTGCAAATTAACAGACTGTAAATTTATGGTACAAAGTCCAGGTAATGAGCTGCCAGTACTTTTTCCATTTTTTTACGGAATGGAGCTGATGAGAGATTCAGCGGGACACTGGAGCTGGAAAATAAGACTGGATCTCTGACCATCAGTCACATCAGAACTAAACACACCATATTCAACATAATCTGTATATCTGTCTGTTGTGAGTATTTTAAGTGTTTTAACAGGCTAATCACAACCAGCACTGTGAGAACAAGTTACACAAGAACAATTAAGTGAACTTATAATACTGGTGTATTATAAAACTGACAAACAAAATAGAAAGGTGCAACACAACTCAGAAATTGCTTGATCTTTAAAATGGCCACCCTATGCATGTGTCACTAGAATTGTAACCAAAAGTCACCAAAAAAAAAAAAAACTACTTTTTTAGATTCAGTGAAGCCATAAACTCAGTGGTAGATTTTGATTTAGCAACAGTGAAGATCCCAGTCCTTCTATCAATTTTTGCTATGATGGAGTCTCCGTGCTCAGACCTCCATACGCAGGGCCGGCCTGTAGGTTTATGGGGTCCTAGGCAAGGTAATGAAAATGGGCCTCACTCACAGAAATTTGACGAGTGAAGAGAAGGCACATAAAATGACATTTCAATATTTAAGTGTGAATGTGCATTAATTGTAACACATTCAACAAACATATGCAAAAATATTTAAACAACAACAACAAAAAATAGGAGTGCAAGTGAGCTTGAGTAAACAGATACACACGAAACAAATAAAATATAAATGAAGTATACACAAAAACTAAATCAAATAAACCGAGCATAAACAAAATAAACATAGGCCTACTAATATTTATAAACGATAAGAAATGCAGGCTATTTTTTTTCTCAGTATTTTGATAATTGATATTTGATCTCGGCCAAATATTGTCCTATCCTAACAAACCATACATCTACGAAATTCTATTGAGTCCTCACAGTGACGGCAGGGTGTCGTCGGACGTGGACAGGTAAGTCCGAAATTATTTTATTCATTCTATATGATTCATGTGCGATGTTGTTGTGTTCAGCTATTACTGATTGTTCTCTCCCTGAATATAGTATATTGATTGCCGGTGCTGGTTCTTTCACATAAGGCTTGTGATTTATGCTTGGAGTTTCTAACTACGGGTGCTGTGTATGAAATGCCTCACTATAATGTTTGCTGTGAATTTGAAATGTGTGTTCACGGATTAATGAGTTTATATGAATGGTGTACGTAATCAAGATATGTATATGAGACAATGCCATATGGCTGCTATTGTTGTTAATAAAGTATATTCTTTGTAATTCTTACTCTTGAGTGTGTTTCAGTGCTCCTCCCGGACCAGACCGGGTTTGAATTAAAGGTGGTGGCAGAAGGTATTAATCCGAAATAGAGAAGTTCACCAGTGGCCCCTAGTGGTGGCTGAATTTATAACAATACTATATAAAATAATGTTTTTGCCACATTCTGTGGTGTGAAACCACGTCAGATAAAAAAAATTAATAAATAAATAAATAAAAATAACCATTTTAAACACTCTGCTGATGTTAAATGAATTCGGAGCAAAAACATGTCATTAAAATCTTCTCTTTGGACAACAGGTTTGTAAACAGACTCGTTATACTAAAATAAATATGACGCACTGACTGATTCTTTCATAAGTTCGAAACATATGCCGCACTGTCAAGCGCTGGTGCGTCACCCTGGTCAGAAAGTGCGTGCGGCTTTAAGTTGCGCTGCGCACACCGATCGAGGTATGACATTAAAGTACGGCAAGAGCGATTTGAAAGCATTGAATAGCTCTTGCGGTACTTTGATTTTAAACCCGGATCTTTCTGCCATAACTGTGGGATACACAAATAAGAAACAAAAAGCATCCACAGAAGCTTCTTCTTCTTCTTAAATGGATTTTAACGGCAGCTTACCATCCTTAATGTTGCACTACTGCCATCTTCTGGAGTTAATTATCTAATAAAATATCTATAAAATATAGATATATATATTTAAATATAATCCATAAAATATTTAAAATTATATTGTTGCAAAAAGTAATATAGAAGAGAATATTTATAACCAACGCATGCAAGAAGAGCCTGTACATGTGTAGTGAGTGGGAGGTGCTCAAATATTATTTGGTGGATGAATCACATGCAGTTTAACACCGTCCTTTTAGTTCACAATTTGTCACATACCTGTTCACATAATTCAAGTGCTGTTATCTGAAAATGGTTCACATGTTTGTTTTGTTCTGCTTTTGGCATCTGGTTGGTAAGTTGCAATCATATCCATTTAAAAACATCACTTTGTGCTTTAGTTTTAATCTGATAGATTGTATTTGCAGAGATGTAATACAGTGCCAAAAAAGTAGTTTTTAATCAGCAACAGGATTTTCAAGATATAAGATGCTTTAATCAAATTATCGTGAGATCTACACATGAGAAAAATATAAGCCAGGTACAATAACAGCAAATTTGTCTCTGACATGAAATAATTATTGATTCATCTGAAAAGGGACTGATGACAGACGCTACTATATTCTACAACTTGTTGCGTAGGTACTGATGTCTGTGCCTGTTTAACACGCATAAACAGAGTATGTTTTTGGCATACATTAACAGAAATTGAGGCCTTTCAAGACTGAACCAGGCTGAAGTTTTGTTTTGTGTGGACTATTGAAGTCAGGGGTGCCCAACCCTGTTCCTGGAGATCGACCTTCCTGCAGAGTTTAGTTCCAACCCTAATCAAACACACCTGTCTGTAATTATCAAGTGCTCCT